>PVJH01014092.1:0-58119 GCA_004026705.1 Nesogale talazaci
CTTTCTTTCTTTCCAATGTGTGTTTATTTTATTTCTTTTTTCTTACCTTGTTGAACTGACTAGGCCTTGCAGTCACTACTGCATTAAATAAATGTGTTGACAGTGAACATCCTTGCCTTATTCTTGATCTTGGAGGACACATCCATCGTTGCCCCTTTATGTATGAAAAATAGGTGTAGAATTTTTTGGTAGATGATTGGTTTCAAATTAAAGATCCTGACAGTGCTTTCAGGTAAACATTGGGCTGCTAATCACAAAGTTGGTAGTTCAAGCCTACCATTTGCTCTAAGGGAGAAAGACTTACAGACTTGGAAATCCTATATACAGGCATTATGAGTCAAAATCAACTTGTTGGCAGTGGGTTTTGTTTTTGCTTCTCCTATCCAGTTGAAGGGTTCCCTCCTATTATTAACTTGCTCAGTTATCATGTTATCATGAATGGATGTTGGATTTTTTTCCAATTACATTTACTTGTCAATTGACTCTACTTTGATATGGTAGAGTACACCAATTGGTTTTCAAATGTTGAGCCAGTCCTGTAAACTAAATTTAAATTCTATTTGGTCATGGCTTTATGAAGAAACTTTAAAAAGTTTGTGGAAATTTTCCATGATCTTTTAGCTCCATTTTTCCTTGACCTTTTTGAAGTTTCCTCTTTTTTTTCTTACCCCCCCCGCCCTCTTCCACCCACCACCAGAGTTTCCTCTTATAATTTTTAATTGCACTGTTGGATTTGATTCAATAATATCTTGTGAAAGATTTTTGTGTCTATGATTAGTGGTAGTGGTTTAGAGCTTTGTTCTGCAGGATGTGTGTGCACGTATGTTGTATTTGGTTCGGGTATGAGGTTAACATTACCTTCATAAAATGAATTTGGAAATAACCTATTTCAGGTCATCCACAGAAAGGTAGGAAAGAAGGAGAGAAAAGGAGAAACAAAGGAAACAGAAAGAATGGCAGTCTTAATTTCTAATATCCCAATATTGATATTAAATGCTCTGCTTTTGTTGTTAGGTGACCTCAAGTTGTTTCCAACTCATAGGAACCCTCTGACAAACACCATGGTACACTGGTTGTGCATGAACCTCACACTTGCCGCTGTTTGAGCTCATTGTTCCAGTCACTGTGTCAGTCCATCTTGTGAGGGTTTTCCTCTCTTTGTTTTAACCCTCTCTACTTTACCCAGCACAATGCCTTTTCCAGGAACTGTTCCTGGAAACAGGTCCAAAGTATGTGAAACCATGTGGTACTGTCACCCTTGCTTCTCAGAAGCATTCTGGCTGTACTTCTTCAAAGACAGATGTGTTCGTGCTTGTGGCAGGCACTGGTATAACCCCTGGGCTTCACCACCACCATCACTCACAGGTGTCCTTTCTTCTCCAGTCTTCCTTCTTCACTGCCCCACTTTCCCATGCAAGTGAAGCAATTGAAAATACCATGGCTGGGATTCGAGCTCATCTTAGTCCTCAAAGTGGTATCTTGGCTCTTTACTACTTTAAAGAGGGTATTTCAGCAGGTTTTCTTAGTGCACTATGTAGCTTGATTTCTTGGCTGCTGTTTCCATGGGTATTGAGGGTGAAACCAGGTAAAAGGAGATCTTTGACAACTCCAACTTTTCTCCCTCCCCATTTATTGTAATGTTGCTCGTTGGCCCACTTATGCTATTTTGTTTTCTTTATGTTGCCGTATAATCTGTACTGAAGGCAGTTTTCTTTCATTTTCATCAGTCGGTAAAGGCTGCAGGCCCTCTTCACCTCCAGTAACCAAGGTTGTATCACCTACGGTATATAGCACAGTTTGTTACTGAGCCAATCTTGATGCCACATTCTTCTCCATATAGCTTCATGTGGTACAGATTCTCTGTTTGGCATATAGACTGAGCATGGTGAAAGGATACAGGGCTGACACACACCTTTGCTGACTTTAAACCATGCAGTACTCCCATGTTCTGGTCAAAGGACTGCTCTTGGTGTTTGTACACATTCCACATGGACACAATAACATGTTCTGGGATTCCTGTTCTTCACAGTTTTATCGGTAATTTTTGTAGATTGTCTATGTTCCATTTAAGTGATCAAACAATACCAATTTTAAAAAGAGAGAGTAGTTGAGTGAATTGAAAAGAATGGCCCAAATATACTTTCTAGAAGGAACTCACTTCAAATTTAGTGACAAAGGTCGATGGAACGTAAAAGAAGAGGAAAGAAAAAGTATATCATACAGCTGTTAATAAGGAAAAGCGGATGTGACTATCTCTAGTAATAGCTAAAGTAGAGAACTCGTACTTGACAGGGTTTCTAGAGGAGCACAACCAGTACACTTAAGAGTATATATGAGTTGGTAGATTGATAGAGTGAAAAGGAATTTTAACAGCAATGTGGTCCACAGAGCAGTGCTGAGAGTTCAGTCCAACTCAATTTCTGTTTTAATTTTTTTTCACAAAACCTTGTGTCGAGGGCTGACTTTCAATAGATCACAGCGAGGGAGCTGCTCTGCTCCCTACGAAACCCCGAAATCCAGTTCCCTTTCATGGATCAGTTGACACACTGAAGTTCTTGCAGCCACTAGCCTAAAGAAGCAGAAAGTAGGAAGGCGCTGGCAACGTGCAGCAGAAGGCCAGTAGCTCATTGTGAAGAAGCAAGTCACAATGGAACCCCACAGTGTAGTGACGTGAGGTGGCTTGGTGATGGTGCCACGGGTGGCGGCCTCGCAAGACAAGTTGAGTTGGCCCACAAACAGTAGGCAAGATAAGGTGGAGCAGCAGCATGGCATGGAATAGCACAGTCAGGTGAGGCAGTCCCCAGGTGACGCAGCTCACAGCTCAGCCCACAGGTAGTGAGGGACACGTGATGAGGCAGAGCAGCTGAGTTAGGCAGCATGACATTCCAACCAGGAACAAGGGAGAGAGAGGTGGACCTCTATAGAGTCATCATGAATCTAGGCCACACCTCCAAGGAGACACCATCAGGAAACACCTGATGGACAGGTCAGATTCCATTCCTACACTTTCATACATCTTCAAGTTGACATTATATGATCAATCACAGAACCTTTTACCTTTGACAGCAGCAACAAGGAGTCAGTGGACTGAATTTCCCACATTTTGCTTGACAATATCCTTACCTAAATACACAAGTTCACGATGTACAAGTTCTACTTTCCACAAAACAGTTGAAGCTCAGTTTGCTACTTCTCTGCCACTTTATACCTGGAAGTACCTTCTTGCCAGTATCCAGTCATAGAATCCTCACGTCCAGGCTCACTAAAATCACCTCTAACATTCATATTTCTCACAACATTTTGTTCATGATAGTATGCGTCTTCTCTTGGATCACAGAAACTTGCCTTGCTTGTTTCTGCGCCCCCAATAAAAGAGCTTATAACATCTATAGTTCTACCAACAGTCCCTTCAAAACAAGCTAGACTTTTAACACCAACTGCTTAAAAATCCCCTTTTCCATTACTGAATTTCAAAACCTTGTTTAGGCCTTTGTAAAAACAATGCTTCATTCCCCATATCAAAATCCATCATTTAAAAATCTCTCAGAATCTTGATTCCTAAAAATCTAGAACGAACTCATATCTAGCAAAAAGAGGAAGTGCATTTAAAATAGTTGTTTTAGACAAAAAATGGTTAATATCAGGGAAAATATTTTTTAATTTAACAAATGAATTTAGGTATAGAAACACTCAAGACTCTTGAACACTGCAGATTCGTAAAAAGAAAAACCCAGAAAAGACATGACATTTTTGTTTTGTTTTGTTTTTTTGGGGGGTGGGCATCACTGCTCTCCGGTGGTGGGAGTAAGAGGCCCAGCCCCACTGCTGGAATTGAACCTCCGTCCCAGTGGGCCGCAGTTCCGCGTACAACCACTACACCACCGGGGCTCAGCCCGACATTTTTGCTTTAAGCAATATCTTTTAAGAGCTTGCTCATGGAAGAGGAAGGCTATTTACTCACTCTAGAGGGCAATACTAAGCTCTGCAAGTCAGTGTGACAATGAAGTCCACTTGTATTCTGTATTAATAAAGAAGCTTTCAAGTTCCAGGACACTGCTAAAGGAAGAGAGCTGGCCCTCAGGGACAGAGTCCAAGCCAGGGAATGAAGGATTATAGGCTGGCGGCACCAAGAGGAGAAAGACTGAACCGCAAAGGTAGCAGTCAAGGAGCATGCTAATACCTGTGCTCACTGCCCTCCGTTTGCACTCTGTTAAAAGTGCCCCTTGGCAATGCCTCTAAAGACAAAGCATCACACATTAAAAAAAAAACTGGAAATAGACCAGAAATCCTTGAGGAGCATTTGTGGCATGACATAATGTGATATAATGGAGAAAGTACGAACTCCTGGGCTGTTTCCAAGAAGAAAGATCAAGTTGTAGGGCTACCCATGGGGAAATCTTGCTTCTGATCAATGCCATAGAAAAGGGATAATCGGGACACTTTCAAAATCTCCCTCTTGGACTACACTTTCCTTATATCTCTCAAATTGAAGGCAGCTGCACAGAAAGCCTGTCTGATCTTTAGGCTGATGAGAAAAGTGTTTTTTACTCCGACAGGATTTACTAATTTAGAAGAGTTGGCATCAAATATAAAGGATCATGACATGTGTTGGTCAGTCTGACCTTATCTGTCCAGATAGCAAAGCATATCTTATTAGATGGCTGCACAAATACCATCACAAGTATCTATGATTATACATAAAGTGCACAAAGTCATCAAAATGCATACTTTTACTAAAGCAGCACAAAAATGCATATGCAAAACTCACAGGGAGCATATTTCTTTTGCTTAAATAACATTAAGGAAGTCACTGAAGCAAGACTTCTGATGGGCTGGCAGGCAACAGGGAGATCATTTCACTGACTAAATGACATGACAAATTGCCTCTGCTATATACAATTTTCCTTCTGAAAAATAATTCACCTTCTCCTCCTATCACATTGTTCTTCCTCACTGATGAGTCTGTCAGTTCTGTTATCGCTGGCATCTGAGCAAGACCAAGTTAGTCCTTCGGGGTTGTGGCTTCAATGATGCAAAAGGAGCTCAGGAAAATGAAACCCACAGAGACCAGCCTACTTTGGGACAACTTCTAAAATGTAAATGATTCTCAGGGACACCAAGGTCAATTGGCATAACATAGTTCAAAAGTCCAATGTCCTACATCCCACTTTGGGGAGGAGCAGCTGGCGTCTTCAAAGCTCATGAGCAGTCATTGAAGATGCAACCATTGGTGTCACTCTGTCTGGCAGAAAGAAGAGTGATGACAATCAAAAGACACATGGTGACAATTAGTCCAATGGTCTAATGAACCATGGAGACGTTAGTCTCCACAACTTTGAGACCAACCAAAGTAGACAGTATTTGGCTACTGCTGCCAGCTGCTAGGAAAAGAATCATAGCAAAAGTTCATGGAGAGTGAGAGAAAACTATGGAACTCAAATTCCTCAAAGAAACGAGGTTTGCTGGTCAGATAGAGACTGGTGGTACCCTTCAGGTCAAGAACTGAGTGCACCATCATGTCCGAATAACCAGCCATTTAAGTTAAAAAGGACAGCATTGACCCAAGGGCAGAAGGTTAGGAAAGAAAGAGGAAAGGAAACAGGAAACACCAAGAGGAAACGGAATAAAGTGATGGTACATGGCTGGTACTGAAATGGAGGGGTTGAAGTAAAAGGTGCATGCACTGATGGATGTGAAACTCATGATCTGCTCTGCTAACTTTCACCTATTTTTTTCTTTAAGTTTTCTGAAAATGTGAATGTCATCATTTAGGTCCTATTGATATGTTTGCATTGAAGATCTAGAGATATCCTGAAACTCATCCTCTTTTGAGGCAAGGCACCTAGAGACAAAGCATTCTAGCCTCCATGGTTAAATTGCCTTTAAAATGAGTTGTGCAATCCCAATCAGTTCCAGGGCTCCCTCCTCCTCTCCCTTCATTATTCACTCCCCAAATCACCTTTCCCTATCACCCACCCCATCCCTGCATTCCTTATAACCCCTTCTTATGCATTAGTTGTATTTGTGTCTTTATACTATTAGGATTTTATCCTTACTACCTGAGTGTGACTTTGTGTTTTATTGTTTTCTGTTGGGTTTCCCAGCTGTAAAGCACAGGACTGGTTGAATAATGAGAATAGCGGATACAGATTGGGGGAGAGAGGAAACGCTTTCTGTTTTCTTATCAGTTTTACTTTCTCAGTGAAAGTGGAAACAAGATCACTTCATGTTATGCATTCAATTGTGTCCTCCCAAAATATACATATTGAAGTTATAACCCCTTATCTACCTTTGGAATCTAACTTTGGAAATAGGGTCTTCTTGGTAGACATTATCAGTTATGTATGGCTTGAAATCACACTCGAGGAGGGTGCGTCCTAATCCATTTGAAGTGGCATCATAAAAGTGAAGAGCAGGACCTTGATGCGCATGCGAAAGATTCCACACGAAGAGGCATCAACAAGCCAAGGTATGCCAAGAATTGCTAGCCCCAGCCACAAGCACAGAGAAGCATGGACCACTTTCTCTTTTCAAGACTTCAGCAGAGAGGGAAAGAAAAAACAAAGTCTTCAGCACAGCGTGCCTATAAGCTCCTGATTTTTAAAGTAACTTGCTGCGTGGCATTTTTGTTTCCGCCACCCTAGGAAACTCAGCTACCTGCTGAGAGAGAAGATGGAGGAGACATTGGTGGTTTCAGAATGTGACATGATCTTCAAGAAGCATTGAGGGTGGAATAACTGGGGAAAGAGTTGGGTGGTGAAGCAATTCCAAGGACCCAGGTGTGCTTGCTGTTGCTCCTTGCCCAACTCATGGCAACTGTCTGTATGAATTGAAAGTGAGATCAGTCATGGTGACTTTATGTTTTCCTCCAGCCACATTTCAGTTGCAGACGACAGAGTAGGGAGAGAGTTCAATTTCACTAGGTTTTGCCAAGTATACAAACAGGAGAGATGCAAGGTGTTGGAACCACGCAAGGAGTGTACATTCAGGTTCGTTCCATAGACCTGTAAGGGTTGAAGTCACTAGTGGGAGCGAACTGGGCATATAGAAGATGTTACTTTAATGCAGAGATCACTTTCTGCTTATATCGTACCTATTTGGTTGCTTTCTTTTTTGTCTGTCTCTTCTAATAGGATTTAAAGTGAGTCTGTCTTCTCCAGTGCTCTCTTCTTCAGATCCATAGCAGTGCACTTGATAGAAGCCAGGTATAAAAGGATAAAGAAAAGAAAGAATGTGGTGCTGGGCCTCCTACTCCCACCACCGGAGAGCAGTGATGCCCCCCCCCCAAAAAAAAAAAAAAGAAAGAATGAATTTTATCTTGAGTTACTGCATCCTTATGGTACAGAAGGACCCCTAATGACCACTTAGGCTGGTTGGTGAACAGAATTCATTGAGGAAAGGGCGAACCTGTGTCAATTGAGGATAGCAGGTTTTGTGAAGGGGACAGGCCTTGTCAGGGGCCATGAGTCTTTTGTTTCTGGCCATTGTTGTCCTTGTTTTCTTTCAGAAGAGTGTCAGAACAGATTGAGGAACATCCAAATCACTTGAGTGGCTTCCCCTGCACAACTTAACAGGGTTGACTGTGTTGCTCATATGTAATTCAGGTTAGTGTTAAAGAAAATAAAAACAAGACCATGAGAGCCAAAATGTGACCTTGAGTATATTTAATCTGAATTATGAGAATATGTAAAATAGATTTGACTAATTGAACACTAATGACAAAAGACCTGATGAATGTGGGATGATAACAAGAACATCATACATGCACGAGGTAAAAGGTCATTAAAAAGACAGAAACGAGTCTTTGGTATTGCCTTGATGGAAAGGTCCTTTGGTTAGAGATATGTGTAACACACCAATTTACTGTGACCTAAGAAAGGCTGCCAAGGATGTCTTCAACAAAGGATATGAGTTTGGCATGGTCAAAATTGACCTGAGAACCAAATCTTGTAGTGGAGTGGAATTTTCTACTTCTGGTCAGGCTTACACCAATACAGGAGAAGCATCTGGCAAGCGAGAGATCAAATACAAGGTCTGTAACTAGGGACTTATCTTCACACACACACACACACAAAAAAAAACCACAGAAATACTTTAGGGACTGAATCTCTTTGGAGAATGAAGTGGCTGAAGAGTTGAGACTGACTCTTGATAACATGTGTACTGAACACAGAAAATAGGGTGGGAAGTTGAAGGCCTCCTATAAACGGGATTGTCTCCTCTGGACCAACCACCAATGGTTGGTCTGTGTTGGTCTGTGAAGATTGATTCGTTGGCTATCAGATGAGTTTTTTTGTTGTTGTTGTGTTACAGAATCTCAAGCTTTATTATGATGATTTTTTAAAATCCAGTTTATTGCTCCCAAGGAAACAAAACAGAAGCTGGCGTAAGTCAAGACCATCTACTCATACTTCTTATCCTTCTCCAGAAACCAACTTCGTTGTATTTGCACTTAGCAAAAGCTGATTGAATTCAGTAATCCTTCCAATTTTGTTGATATAATTTTGTTCCTTCTGATGTGATTTCAAATGTGGTGACATTTCCCAATCCCATACTAACAGAGTCATAAATGTTAGAAGTGTGCTAACAATTCCCTTATCATTCTTCATCCCAATGGGAATTCTTAATCCTATGGATTTTTCTGCAAGCACTAGCAGCAGCAGCTTCTATAGGTTGGTGGCAGCATTAGGCACCATAGCTCTGCTGGATCCACAAAAATCACTTTTGACACAGCCAAATCCAAGCTGTCACAGAATCATTACACCCTGGGTTATAAGGCTGCAGACTTGTGTGAAGGATGGCTCTGAATTTAGCGGTTCTAAGAGAATGTTAATGAAATGATTGAAGGTCAATAAGCCTCACTAGTACAGGAGGCAGCATCAACACACATTTTGGCAGTGCTGCTAAATACAAGTTGTGTTGTAGAACTTCTCTGTTTGCTAACGTAAATCGAGCCAGCCTGATCAGACTTGGCTGTCCTCAGTCCCTTCGACCAGCAAACAATTGACCCTATCAGTTTCCATTGCTGTGAAGAACTTCAATTCTGGATGTATCAAAGTTGGGGTGGGAACTATGGTAACTAAAAACTTAGTGTGAGTTAGGTGTCAGATTTGACCCTTGCGGTGAAGAGGTAAACAACTCACTATGTTTGGACCTTAAATTCTTCTGTGAAACTTCAAAACTGTGAACCCTTTATCCTTCCAAAGAATTGTACTCCACACTGGAGTCTAGAGAGTGCAGGTCCATCCTAAGGGAGGTACTTGAAGACATGCATGGAAGTTGTTGTGTTTGTGCCACATTTCAGTTCAGTCCCTCAGTATTATTTTACGTGTGTTCCTCAGTGACAGCATCTCGTCTGTTATAAAGGAAACAATCCAACCCTCCCATCTGTACATCACATCCTGCATGTCCCGCATCATTTTTTCATGACCTTTTCATATACTGGCCTCTGTGCTATAGTGGAATCTTTGTTTTTTACATCGGAGTAAAATAAATCCATCACATTTAGAACATATAAAAAAGACAGGAAAGAGAGAAAAAAATAAAAGTGTGTATCAGAAGAGACTCTGAAACTTGATCCTGATCTTAGAGTAGCTAAAGCAAATGGAAATGGAGAAGTCAAAAAGCTCAAGAAGGCAAAGTAAAGCTATGTGATGAGATGTGCAAAGACCCTGAGTGAGAAAACCAAAAAAGAAGAACATGCTGGGGCTGAGCCCCGGTGGCATAAGTGGTTGAGTGCGGGACTGCGGCCTGCGGGCTTGGCGGTTCAAATCCAGCGGCGGCTCTCAGGAGCAGCGCTGGGTAGCTCCCATGACCATCAGAGGGCAGTTATGCCCCAAAAATAAAAAATAAAAGAACATGCTAAGCACATATTTAACTAAAAGAACTAAAGAAAAAAATCAAGTCTTAAGTTACAATATTGACATATTCGATGGGCAAAATAGTGAATGATTTAGGAAGCATTAAGAGAAGATGGAAGACTTTATAGATGGGATCTGCACATATCATCGTGTAATTATCTCTTACTGGTTCCATGATAGAAATTTCTTTCCTAGCAGTTTAAACGTTGTTGGGGGTCTGTCCCTTATTCCGCATCATTTATATCTTTGTCTGTGTAGTATTATGTTTTTATCCTTACCACCAAAGTGCAATTTTGTTTTCTTATTGTTTTCTGTTTGGTCTCCCAGCTGTGAAGCACAGGAAGAGTGGAGAATAACTTATACAAGGGGTTATAGGGAAGACAAGAGTGGGGGTGAATGATGGGATGGGTAAAGGGATCTCAGGAGTAAATGGTGAGGACAGGAGTGGGGAGGGAGCACTAGAATGGATTCTGATTGTCTTGGAGGCTATTTAACCATCAAAGGGGGGATGTTGTAAAACAATTCATGTGGGGGTGATTGCACAATTCTCCCTGATATGATTGGATGAGTGAACTATTGAATTATATGATATGTAAATTACTTGCCAATAAAACTGTTGGGAGAAAGATGGAGAAGATTGAAGGAATTCACAGAACTACTGATATCAAAAGATGTTGAACCAATGGTACCGAAAAAAGAAGTCCAAGCTGTACTTAAGGCATTAGCCAAAAACTAGGCTTCAGGAATTGATAGGATGCCAATTGAAATGTTTTAACAATCTGAAGAAAGACTCACTCAGCTATGCCAAGAAATTTTGAAGATAGATACCTGGCCAACAGACTGGAAGAGATCCATATTTGTACCAATTCCAAAGAAATTTGACCACACAGAATGCAGAAATTATCGAACAATATCATCAATATCACACACAAAATTTTCCTGAAGATCATTCAACAAAGGTTGCAGCAGTACATTGGCAGGGAGCTTTTCAGAAATTCAAGCTCGATTCAGAAGAGGATGTGGAAAAAGGGATATTGTTGGTAATGTCAGATGGATCTCGGCTGATAACAGAGAATTCTAGGAATATGCTTACTTGCATTTTATTGGTTACGTCAAGACATTTGACTGTGTGAATCATAACAAACTATGGATACATTGAGAGAGATGGGAATTCCAGGACATTAAATTGTGCTCATGCGGAAGCTGTATATGAATACAACAGACAATTTATCCAGAACAAGGAATACCTTATGGCTCAATATCAATAAAGGTGCGCAGAGTTGTATCCTCTCACCATATTTATTCAATCTGTAGTTGAGCAAATCATCAGAGAGACTACATTACATGAAGAACAAGGCATCACAGTCAGAGATGGCATCTATGACAAGGCAATTATGTCAAGGCTTAGACACAGATGGCACCACCTCACTTGCTGAAAGAGGACTTAAAGCAATTGTTGATGAGCCTCAAGGATTGCTGTCTTTCATATGGATTAAAATGCACTGTGAAGAAAACCAAAATCCTTGCAACTAGACCAATAGGTGACATAATGATAAACAGAGAAAAGGTTGAGCTGTGAGGTATTTTAACCTGCCTAGATGCACAATCACTGCTAATAGAAACAGCAGTCAAGAAATCAAACAATGGATTGCATTGGGGAAATTTGCTTTAAAGTTTTGAAGAGAAAGGATGTCACTTAAGATGGGATGGACTCACACTGAAGTATTGTCAATTGCCTAATATGCATGTCAAAGTTAGACACTGAATAAGGGAGACTAAAGAAGAATTGATACATTTGGATTATGGTACTGGCAAAGAATATACGCAGTATGAATTGCCAAAATAACAAACGAAATCTGTCAGGAAAAGAATGGGCAGAAATTTCCTTAGAAGCAAGGATGATTTAACTTCATACCGTGTAGTTGGAACAAATTTTCAAGAGAGACCAGTCCCCTAGAAGAGGACATCAACCTTGGGCAGAAGGGCAGAGAAAAAGAGGAAGTGTCTTGACCAGATGGATTGAAACAGCGGTTGCACCAAAAGCTCAAACACAACAATTGCGAGGGTGGGGCGGGTCTGGGTAAAGTTTCACTCTAATGTACATGAGTTGGAATGGAGGCACAGAAGGACATAGTAATTGCCTTCATGGTCTCTGTTGGGAAAGTCCAAGCTTTCCTTATTGGTTTTTCTTTGTAAGTGACTGTTCTTTTTTCCCTAGCCAGTCTCAGAATTCTTTACTTTTCCTTGATATTGGACAATTTAACTTCAAATATGTCATGATTTTTTCTTTTGAGGTCTGTTCTATTTGGAATTCTTTCAGCATTTCTGCATGACAGTGCAGAGGAATACTGGCACTGGGTTCCTGCCTTCTATCACTGCCCTACCTCTAGCGGCCTTCTTCTGCCCTTCTACCCCTTTCACCACCAGCAAGAACACAGCGTCATCATTCCACCTCCAGACGCTCTGGCCACAGGCATGTGTTCAACCTACTGAACAGAGCTCTTCATTCCTGGGAATACTAAGAAATGACCCTAACGAAAGCCTTTGCCAACACAATTTCTCCCTTACTTGGTCTCAAATCCGAGATCCTAAACTTTCAAATGAACATTTCAGCAGCTATCTCCTTGCTTTTCTGAAGGGACCAACTGAAGGGCACTCTCAAAGAAAGCCTGCCTCCAGTCTTCCCTTTGCTGGCAACCCAAGCCAGTTTGGACATCGCCCATGGACCCGTGATGTCAGGTATTTTATGAACAAAATGCAAGTGCCCTCAAATACCGCCTGGCTGTTAGAAGTCCCATGGGACTTGATTCTTGAGAGGACCCATGCCCCAACATTAGTAGGTAAGAACAGACACTGAGCTCAACATACAAAACCAAACGCCACGAAGTCCCATTTTTCCACTGTTTCACATACAGCTGTGGAGAGTAGAGCTCATGATGTGTCCTTGGGTTCCTGTGTGGTGCTGTGAACTATTGTTCGGTACTGTCCAGTTGGCTCTGTCTCATCATGACCTTATGCACAACAGAAGGTTACCCAGTCCTGCACAATCTTCATGTTCATTGGCATGTGTGAGCCCATGGTTGAGTCCAGGTATTATGATACCTTCTAACATACAGGTCTCATCTACCAGCACTATATTGGGCAAAATCCTGTGATTGAGAGGGTCTTCAATTTTTTTTTTTAGGTATCACTTCTCTCTGGTGGGAGTGGGAGGCCCAACGTTGATCCTGGAGAGCTGCTGCTGGATTTGAACCACCAAGCCAGTGGGCCGCAGTCCCCCACTCAACCACTATGCCCACCGGGGCTCAGTCCTCACTGGTTTGTTTTCAAGTAGATCATTAGCCCTTTCTTCCTAGTCTGTCTTCATCAGGGAGTTCTGGTGAAATCTGTTCACCATGAGTGCTCTTGCTGATATTTGAAAGACTGGTTGCTGCTGGCATCTCAGCAATAAGATACACTGATGGCTGGTGAGCACAAACAAGGGAAGGCATAATTATTACCCTTGGAAGGATTCAGTGGGGCCATATGACCATAGGTGCAAAGGGTATCTTTGGTAGGGAGGAAACTTGTAGTGCGGAAAAAGATTACAGGCTCCACCTCTTCTGTCTGTACCCCCTTTCATGAGTGATCTGAGGCTCTCCATTTTCTCTTGGTAAAGAAGACACAGAGTCCTGGTTCCACAATATCAGGACCAGATCCTACTTGAGGTTAAGTTGAAACTCCATTACATTGCACTTCTGGTCCCTGCCCCCAAGAACATCTCAGACGAGCTCCCTGACCCAAGCTACTCCTTACTTAGTGTTTTGTAAACCCAGACCATCCCAAACCAAACTCACTTCCATTCAGTCGGTTCTAACTCATAGCTACCCTTCAGGATAGTGTGAAGCTGCCCCACAGACCTTCCGGGTTTGTTCGCTTTATGAAAGCAGATGGCCTCATCTGGCGCCTTCCGAGTCGATGGTGGATTTGAATCCCCTTCCCATTAGGAGCCCAGCAATTAACATACTGCAGCACAAGGGCTTCTTCTGAACTAAATCCCCACATCCCTTCTGGTGGGAGAGGGATTGCCACTCCTGGAGCCCTGGGGATGGCATTTCCACTGGTAGCACCAGTCCCTAACCCTCCTTATGTCTTATGAAGTCGTTTGTTACTACTCCCTCCTGCTAGCACACTGAGTTTCATGAAATACCAAAGTATGAATATGGGCCTGGCAGGGTCATGTGTCTGCGGCACTGGCTAAGCAGAACTCAAGGAAGGACCTGTGAGCAGATGAAATTGAGACATTTTGTGTGCGAGGCTGTGGCTCTTGCCAGAGGTGTGGGGGGAGGGGAAGGAAGACAACGAAAAGCAGTTGGCTTGCTCAACCGGTTATCTTTCTGCTTCAGGACTAGCCACACAGTGTCTCCTTTGCAGAATGAATGAGTAGGAGGAAAATGAGAAAGCAGAAATGTGGAGCAATTCCTGGCTTTCAGAAACCACCGTGGTCTGCACCACTTCACCGCAGCTGGCCAGGCCCCACAGTGGGTCAGGAGACAAGAGGGACCACCAAAAGTTGACCTTTCCACTGCTCATCCCACAATCCTGAGACCACCCACACCATGCCAGAGTCCAGCCCCCAAGGGACTCTTTCCCCATGGAAACTTAGCTGTGAGAAATGGAAGCGAGCAGCCGATTCCCTCACTGGCCCAGGCTGTTTCTAGCCAAATGGGTGCGGTGTCTGAAACCCCAGCACAATCCACTGAAAGTGATGGGGGAAAGACAGGACGGATGGGGAAGTTGTCTAAATGATGAAAGCGATACCTGATAAAATCAGGAGGAGAGAAAGCCTCACACTGTATATCTCACGTTGTGAAAAACGTGTTGTTGTGAGCTGCCTTCTAGTCGGCCCCTGACTCCTGGCAAGGCCACAGGCTCTGTGGGGTCCTATGTGCTCCGTCCTGTGATTACTTGCAGATGGGATCTCTGTAATCTGTGAGGTTTTCTTTTTCTTATTTTCAGAAGTAAATAGCCAGGCCTTTCTTCCGAATCTACATTAGTCTGAAAGCTCCTTTGAAGCGTGGTCAACACCATAGCAACATGCCAGCAGCCCCCACTGCCTGGGTGGCTGCGCATAAACTGCCTGGGTGGGGACTCAGATATGGGTCTCCCACACGGAAGGGGAGAATTCAACAATTCAATCACCCTCTTGTGAGAGGCAACGTGAGTCAAATGCTGAAAACCAGCCCACAATTCAAAATCTTCGTCCCAATTCTTTGGGCAAGACTTCCTCCGCTTCTGAAGAAATCACATGACAAATACATGACAGGTTCTGAAGGGTCTTCGGTAAAAGGTATTTGTCATGTGATTTCTTCAGAAAGGGCGACTCCCCCACGTCAAATGTGACACCTGGGAAAATCGACATCCCCTTCTGGCTGCACCTTAAGTAGTGTGGCTCCTCAGAGGATCGGCCTACTTGCAATGGTTCAAAGTTGGTCTTTTTTTTCTTCTAATCTTCAAATCTAGGCATCACATTTGACATGGGGGAGACGCCCCTTCTGTGTTCAGCACGCTGGCGGAGGCCTTCGGAATAAGTGTGCAATCTCCCCCGGGAACCGCTTGGAAAGGCAATGCTCATTTAATACATGTGAATGCTCTGAGGTCATGTAATAAATATGAAATATTAAATATGAAAGCTCGGATCTACTTGCTGCAAACCAGCCTCTACTGTCTCCCTGAACTTTGGGTGGTACTCAGTCAGGGGACGATGCCTCCCAATTCCTCTGGAGGAGGGGGTGCTGGCACCAGTGCAGAGTCGGGCATAGTCTTTTTGGTAAAGGGTTAGCTAGTAGGCCAGATGGTCTCAGTTAGCCTTGATTCACTGCCATTAAAGCGTGTAAGGAGCCATAGACGGCCTGTCATCGAATGGGCATGGCTGTGTTCCAACACAACTGTATTTGCAAAAAAAAAAACCCTCAAACAAACAAAAACCCAGTCGGGCTCTGGATTCGACCTGTGGGCCCGCTTGAGTGTGCAGACTATAATTTGCTGGCCCCTGCTCTAGTGCAAAGGGAAGACTCCTTACTAGACTTGTTCTCATTCAATATCCCCAAGCCAGTTACTGAAAGGTAGAGCCAAGCAGACGTCCCTGGGCCCCCACTATCACCCCTCTTGCTTCTCTCAAACCATTCTCCAGTGAATCCCATGATGTCACCCTGAAATGGAATGGGTCATTGACAGGGTCGCATTACTCAGAGGAAAACAGGATGTTTTACACCTAAAGTATGCAGTACAAGACCAGACCTCATGGCTGCAAGCTGCTCTTCTAATAATGGGAAGCCAGGCCCAAGAGAAGGCAGGCTGGGAGGCCGAGTGGGGACACTGAATGCACACTGGGGCGTCAAGTCAGGCTGAGAGGATGCCTCTGTGGCCCTGAGAAGCATGCCCCCATTTGCAACTGTCACTCCACTGGACAGATGACTTCATTTCCATCTCCCCACCCCCGCCACCACCCCTGCCCCTCACCCATCCAAAAGAAAGGGGTCAACATTGCTCGCTTGGGGAGAATACCATATGGGAGAGGTTTTGAAAAGTTGTAACACGAGTCTAGCATACTTAGGGAGGGAAAGCCACTTCCAAAAGCATGAAATGTGTCAAGGAAAACATCAGGCTATTCCTTTGAAACATCCTAGCATCCTAGAAAATTAAGTCTAAATCAGTGGGCTTAGGTTAACAAGGGGAGCATTATCCAGGCAAATGAACAGGAGGCTCTTGTTTCTTGTGTTCACATACCTTTTGGGTACAGTTCAAGGAGCCTGGGTGATCCTCGGCTGAGAACCACACAGTGGCTGCTTGAACTCACCAGAAGCTCTACAAGGGAATGTATGACAGCTTCCCAAAAGATTTGTTGCCTTGGAAAGCCCATGAGGCAGTGCTAATTGGTCCTATAGGGGTTGGAATGAATTTGGTGGCAATTGGTTTGGTTTGGGTTCGTTCTTTGGTTTGCATTTGTAGTGCAGCTCAAATCGGCATCACTTCTTCACAAAGCCCTCCTGTGACTTGTCCCTGAGGAGATCTCCAACCTAAGAGATCCTCACTCTACCTTGTACTCCAGGCTCAAAAGTACCTAATTGTTCTCATTTCCAAAGCATCCCTGGTGACCTCATACCTCTGGGCCTTCGCACAGATCTTGTCCTGGAAGGCTCATCTGAAACCCCAATTGCTGTTTAGTCAATTCCAGCTCAGGGTGGCTCCACGTGTGTCAGAAGAGAACTGCACGCCCTGTGCATTCCGTTTCACTTCACTTGAGACAGTATATTTGACCTATTTTTAAAAAATTGTATCTATAGCTATTTTGCTTGTGCTATGGTTGATGATAAAATATACAGGAAAATGCACACCAATTCAATAGTTTCGACATGTACAGTCAGTGACATCAATGATGTTCTTTAAGCTGTGCAAAAATTCTCACCCACCTTTTCTGAGTTGTTCCTTCCCCGTTAATATAAACTCACCGCCCACTCCCTCCCTTTCCTATCTAGTCTTTCAAGCTGCTATTGTCCATTTGATCCCTTAAAGATAGCATTTGGAAGAAAATCGTGCTCAAGGCAGACACTCTTTACTAGTTAAGCTAAACTATTATTTGGTTTTTAGAAGACTTCAGTGGGCTGAGTCCTGGTGGTATAATGGTTGAGTGCGGGACTGCGGCCCACAGGGTTGGCAGTTCATATCCAGCAGCAACTCTCCAGGAGGAAGGGTAAGCCTCCTACTCTCACCAGGGGGCAGTTGATGCCCACACAAAAAAGAGACTTCAGTAAGTATTTTTGTTGATGAACTCAGGGTAATGGTTTCAGAGGTCCATCTTGCCACCATGATTCCAGAAAGTCTAGATTCTAAGAGAATTTTAATTTCTGGTCCACAGTTTCCCCCTTTTGATCAGGCTTCTTCTGATCAAAATGCTCAGTGATGGTAGCTGGGCACCATCCAGTTCTTTGTAATCTCATGGCGAAGAAGACAGTTATTCAAGGAGACGACTTGCCACACATCCCATTTTTTCCTTCGTGGCCACTTGCAAACTTTTAAGATCCTAGATTCATGGTGAACTAGGAGGTAGAACAGACGTACATTATTAGGCCAATGAATTGGGTGTGACATGAATGTATGACTGAATTCCAAGGACCCAAATTCCATGAGGTGTTTATTTGTACATAAGCAAACCCAGCAGCTCCTCTTTTTGGTGTTTTGGTTTTGGTTATTGCTGTAAACATGTTCAACATGCAGCTTTGCCAATTCAACTTTTTTTTTCCAATTCAACTTTTTACGGGTGTACAATTTATTGACAATACATACAATAATCATTTATATAACCCTGCCCTTAATCATCATATACTCAAACTCAGTAACCATAAGCTACATAAGGTTTTCTGTTTTTGATTGTAATTATAGTAGCATTATTCTAGCCCATGTTGTAGATTTTAAAACACTATTGAGGAAAGGAAAGTTTACATATATAGGAAAGCTTTTTAGATGAAACTGCATGGGATGTTCACTTATACAGGTTAAACACAAAAGTTAACTGAACATTGTTTAAGAAAGTGATGGGAGTTAGATGCAAGCAAAACAATTAATCATGTTCATTCACTAAGGCAAAACTATGTCCACAAACACGTCACAAAATGCAAAAAAGAAATGTATGACAATAGCAAGTATATGGTAGTCTTAAGCGACCTTATATGGTAGTCTTAAGCTGCCAGTTATCAAAAGCAAGAGATTTGAACAAACATCTACCGACTTCCAGATTCACTACCTTGAGATAGCAGCCCTCTGCTTCTTCTCACTCTAGGGTGTTTCAACATAGGACTTTCACTGACTGATTTCTTTATTTTCCGTAAGTAGATTGACAGGCCTTGAAGACACCTCTGAATAGCCTCGAAACTCTAGCCTTTTGGTTAGAGCTGAGAGAGTGAATTGTCTCTACCACCCAGGGACTCCATAAGGTCCTTGTAAACTCCCCAAACTCACTGCCATCGGGTTGATTCCGACTCATAGTGACACCAAAGAACAGTGGATAATAGGGTCTCCAAAACGATAACTCTTTACAGGAGTAGAAAGCTTCATCTTTCAGCTGCTGGTTTCAAACTGTTGATCCCGTGTTTAGCAGACAATGAATAACCACGATGCTACCAAAAGCAAGCTCCAAACTCCCTGGCATTGAGTTAATGCTGACTCAAAGTGAAGCCTTGCGGGTTCCTAAGTCTGTAACTCTTTACGGGAGTAAAAAGCCCAGTCTTCCTCCAGCAGCGCTGCCTCTGGGTTCAAAGGAACATGCAACCCATATACCACCAGGGTTCCTATGAGGCCCTTCTAGCCCTTCAAATTTCAGCTAAGATGGCACCTCCGCCCAGTGCTTCCTGGCCCACGTAAAGTGCGTCCACCATCCCCTCTCCTATGCTCCCATGTAATCTCGTGTGTTTCGTTTGTTGCACTCACTATACTGTCGATTCGTTTATTTGATTACATGATGATTTCCTCCACTAGAGCCTGATCTCCTTGATCCCTAATTGGTCTCTGGATCTCCAAGGCCTAGAAAATGCTGGCCATGTTTGTATAGACGCCACCACATTGGTTCTGGCGCATAGTGGTACCGGGTACAGCAGAAGGAAACACTGCCTGGTCCTCCTCCATCCTCACAACGGTCCTATGTGTGAGTCCACTGTTGCAGCCACTGAGTCAATCCATCTTGTGGAGGGCCTCCCTCTTATCCTTGACCCTCTGTTTTACCAAGCACAATGTCATCCTCCAGGGAGTAATCTTCCCTGACAACATGCCTGAAGTACACAAGACAAAGTCCTTACCTCCTAGGAGCAGGCTACTTGTACTTCCGTGACATTGATTTGCTCTTTTGACAATCATCATTATTCTCCAGCACCATCATTCTAATGCATCAATTCTTCTTCAGCCTTCCTCATTCACTGTCCAATCCTCATATGCATAGGTGGCTATTGAAAGTAACATGAATTGAGTCAGCCGCACCTAGCTTCTTAAAGTGACATCCTTGCCCGCCAACCCAAGGGAGCCCACTCCTCATCCCCTTGCTGTTGAGTCAGTGGGGACATGGAGCGACCCTATCAGACAGCTGGGCATGGAACCACTGTGCTTCCAGAGCTCATTCACACGTGAAAAGAGTTTCTGAAAGCTTTGCAGAATTCGATGGCCACTGCTGAGGGACGTCACTTACCCAGTTGCTCTCCTTTGGACCACAGTCATCATTTGCCAAGGCTAACCTAGCTTGAACAGGAACCCTGCTGGCATGGTAGTGATGGAGTGGGCCACAATCCCCAAGGTCAGCAGTTTTCCCGGAAAGCCACCAGGGCAGTCTACCCTGTCATGTAGAGTTACCATGACTCAGAGGTGGTACGGTTTTGGAACCTGGCTGGGGTAGTACATGATGGCTAATGAGCCTGACTGCTAACTGGACGTCTGAGTCCACCTATATGGCAGTGAGTTGGTGATAGTCAGTGGTTCTCAACCTTCCTAAGACCGCGGCCCTTGAAGACATACAGTTCCTCATGTGGTGGTGACCGCCCAACCACTGAACTATTTTCCTTGCTACTTCATCACTATCATTTTGCTACTCTTATGAATCAGGCAACCTTGTGAAAGGGTCATTCGATCTCCAAAGGGGTTGTGACCCACAGGTTGAGAATCGCTGCTTCAGAATACAAGACACCTCCGAAGAGGGGCCAGGAGAGCTAGTTTCACATGCATTGAAAAGTCTAGAGCACAGATCTCCTCTGGCAAGTGTGGGGTCTCCACGAGCTGTAGCCTAGCCCCGTAGTTGGCAACTGCGGTTTGAGCGCCATATGCGGCTCTTTCCATGTGAACGTGTGACTCTGAAGTAACACCGAGAACATTTGAGGGTTATTATTTCAGATCACGGTGATTTCATTTGCTTGGGAATACATATTTAAGATGCTTGAGTGATTTTCAAGTTGTTAGGAGGGACAGGATCGGCTCTTTGGTCTTAAGAGTTTGCCGACCCCAGATCCAGATGAAGGCTCCAGTTTGAGAACTCCTGACTAAAGCCATCTGCCTTCTCAGCTATTGGGCAGCTCTCCCAAGAGTCTCCAGGCCATGGCCTTTTCATTCAGGCTTTCTCTTAAATGGCCCCTCTTCCAGGATGCTTTTCCTGGCCCCCATCCTCCTTGCTACTCTACCTTTTACAGGCTGGCACTTATCACAATATGTCACTTCCACATGATTCCTTTCCCATGTTTACTGTATGCCTCTCTCACTAGAAAGTTCTCTCCATGAGGAAAGGGAATGTCTTGTTCACCATTACAGCTCTAGCCTGGCACAGGCCTTGGCATTCCACAGCCGTTCAATATCTGCCAAATGAATGAGTGAAGGCATGCTGTAAGGTACACAAGGAAGATAAACACGGAATGTCCCACCTGACTTGGTGCTGATCAAACTAGTACCTGTCAAACCAACTCCAACTCAGTGGCAACTCATGTGCATCAAGGTTGAACCACGCTTTGCAGTGTTTTCCACGGGTCACCAGGCCTGGCTGATCCAGCACCTCTGGGTAGGCTGAAAGTCTACCCTTGCCTGTGGCAGCCAGACATGGTAACTGCTTGCACCAGCCAGCAGCTCCACCTTTTACTTGCGGGTATCCAGTAAATGATGTCTTTATCAGCGTCCTGTCCAACACAGAAACCTCAGGAACCTTTCAACCCACAGACCAGGCAACTGCATTTTCTGTGGACCAAGGCGACGCGTGCCAAAGTCCACTGCATTCGTGCTTCCTTCAAGAGCCACTGAAGCTGCTTTCCCCATAGTGTAAGCTTGCTGGGGAAGACAAGAAATGTTCACACATAGCCTTAAAAGTGGATGTGGCTATGCTGCAGGGTGATACATGCGGGGGTGAGGAGCTTATGGCCATATAAGGCTCTTCAGGCAGCTCCCAGTGGGGCCTGAGATAATTTGGCACCTCTCAGCACAGACCAACAGGACCGATTTCGAGATTTGGTGCATAAATAATCCCAACTCTGCTGTCTACATTTTCATCTAAACAGTTGATGAAAAACCTAATGTCATCTTAAACATCGCAGGCCTCAAAAATTCCAAAGGAATTGCTGAAAATAGCGCAGAGGTAAGCCATCATCCAAGTGCTCCCTCAGGGCTCCGTGGAGAGGCCTGAAGAGAGAACAGGGCAGAAAGGGGTCTGCGTACACCTGAACTCACAAGAGCGCTGAGACGATTTCCTTCCCCGCCACTGACCTGTGAAGCCAAAGGTCAGAAAATTCATCTCAAAAAGGACTAGTTTGTCAGGACAAGGGCAAGTCAAAAAGTATTGCTACTGAGGCTCTCTTCCGTCCACGCATAGGTTTATTCCAAACAGAATGCATTTAAACATTGTTTCTGTGCTTAGTGGGTGGCTGCAGGCAAGTTTTCTCCCCATACACTCCTCTGAGTCTCTATTGGGTGCCTTCCAATAAAGGTTCAAGCAAAACAGTGGCTTCCTTCACAGGGAATGTGCTGGGCCAGTTACGTTCAAGGCAGGGAGGGAGGTCAGACTGCTTTGGGGTATTCTAAAGGGATCATCTTGATAGAATTTTTCCAGGAGGGCCCAGGACATCTGCGAGGACATATGATGAACACCTTTTCTAAAAATTATATCGCTGAGGGAAAAGTTCAAACATTGACCTGAGGATTTTTTTTTTCTATCACGATAATGTACAAGCTCATTTCTTTGAGTAGCAAGGTTTGTTGGAGGAGAATGTTGTCAGGGAAGTTTACACTGACCACCGCCAGCCTTCATCTTACCCCTTCAAACTTCTTTTTGCTCCTAAAACTCGAAGAACATGGGCAAGGGACAGGAGTGGTGTCCCAGATAAGAGGTTGATACAGAGGCACGGAGAGTAGATAGAGCTTAGTTAGGGATAAAAGGTAAATATATAGGCTTTATGGGAGGTCGTGAAGGATTTTTGGGAAGGGAAGGGACAGCAGAGAAAGGGACAGTAGCATCTTGAGCTCCTGGGCAGGTTCTGAGACCCTAGAGTTAGGCCAGGGAAGTCACACCTGGCAGTGAGGCAGTGGGACAGATATAGGCCTTGAACCAAGAACTTATGTACTGATAAGGGGAATGAGGCTTTCTGAGGTTGCAGTTGCAGGGTCTGAGTCAGGATATTGTTTGTGAGTACATCTTGTCTTCCGCAGCTCCGCCTTCTGGAACACTGAGGGAAGAAGCTGTACAGACCTGGCCCTGAGAGCTAAGTTCTGTGAAGGGGCTGTCCCCTTTGGGGAGATAAGCTCTGTGAAATGCCAGAGGCAGGGGTTACAAAGTTAAGCGGGTTGTTCATCTCCTTAGTGAGGCTGACGCAAAAGGGGTGCAAAGGGCTGCCTGGTCCAGGGACCTCCCTGGTTCAACCCCGGCCCATACACTTCAGGGATGGCGACATGGCCATTTTGGTGTGGATTCGATGGAAGAGCGCTGACCATCCTCATGCTGAGACCCTATAATACAGTTCCTCGTGCTGTTGTGACTACCAACCATAAAATTATTTTCTTTTTTTCTTTTTTTTGGGGGGAGGGGATCACTGCTATACGGTGGTGGGAGTAGGAGGCCCAGCCCCACTGCTGGAATTGAACCTCCGTCCCAGTGGGCCGCAGTCCCGCGCACAACCACTACGCCACCGGGGCTCAGCCCCATAAAGTTATTTTCATTGCTACTTCATAACTATCATTTTGCTGCTGTTATGAATCAGGGGACCCCTGTGAAAGGGTCGTTTGATCTCCAAAGGGGTCACAACCCACAGGTTGAGAACCACAGAAATAGACAGCTAGAGGAGACATTGAGAAACAATATCTTCACATTTTCATCTATTGTGTGTGTAATGAAAGGTTTCTATGATTTTGTCGTACTGCTTTTTGACATCTTCTTTCTTTGATGCTTCCCGGCCACACAGGGTCTGCGCAAACCACTCAAGTCTGCTCTTTAGATGATTCGTGATGAAGAGCCCTGATTGTGCTCCAATCAGGAGTCCCTGCGTGGGGCAAACTGGGCATGCTCTTGGCTGCTCATTGAAAGACTATAGGTTCAAGTTCACCCAGAGACACTTTGGAAGAAAAACCTGGCAATCTATTTCCCAATGTTCCCAACCACTGAAAGCCCTCTGAAGCAGAGTTCTCCTGACTCCTACAGGGCCCCCACCTGTTGGAATCTGGTGGTGGTGATGGTGTGTGCACGCACTACATGGTAAAATGTCCATGAACAGATTATTTCATGAATGAAGTGAATAGAAGCCCCGCTGAAAAATAGCAGTGGTGTTTTCATTCACTGGATGCTGTGCTGTTGCATCGTCACCTGCCCCACTTTCAAACTCTTGACTTTGGTCATCATCCCTGGGGACAAATGGTTGGGAATGGGCTTGGGGGCATTACAGATGTGCACATCACAGGCACTGAATAATTACAGGAATGAACAGCTACTGCCTGGGCCACATCAGCCAAGGCAAGAAAGCCACTCCTCTTGGCCTCTAGCCCTGGGGTTCTTCGGGCTGGGAGGGTCACTGGGCTGTGGGGAGCCCTCCCCGAAGGTCGGCAGGGAGGCAGAATTAACTTGTTTGCTTCAGTTTGGCCCCCAGAGGTATGCTGGCCCGCCCACCCCCTGTCTCCCGAGGAGACCAGCTTGCTCACAAACACATTGGTCAGAGCTTTCCAGAGCCAAGTCACTCGTTTAGTAAAACATGGTAAAAAACCAGGAAAGGTAAAAAGCAGGGTTAGTAATGATCCCAGCCAGTGCGTTCCATGGGAGCCGCCATTGCCTTTTGTAGACATAGCAAATGGTGCTTATCGACCCCTTATAGGGAGGCTGTGGGATCCCCAGCAGGCCAGTGCCGTGAAACTTAAAAATTCCCAAGGTCGCTCCTGGAGAGAGAGAGGCTGCTGACAACGTGGAACAGGAAGTCGGCTGGAGCAGGCCACAACACCCTGACCCCATGCCCTGAGAAAAGCTCCCGCCAAGCCCTGAGCTCACCGTGCTGCCCACCCCCTGCCAGGAAGGCCTGAGCCACGGGCTGCAGGGACCAACGAGGAGACCCTTGCACGCTCCAGCTTTCCTCCCGAGGAAGGCTTGACTTGGCTCCCACTACAAATACTGTCAACCACATCATAGCTATTTCACAAAAGTGCTCAGAAAATGGAAAATGGTAAGGACATTTGTGGGAAGTGAGAAGGAGCCAAAAACAAGCTTGGCAGCATTTTCCCCACCACCCAAGAGGCCACCTTTCCAAGTCTTCAAGAAGAAACATGGGAAGTTGGAGCCTCGGCCGTTGAGGAGGCTGCCATAAAGTCTCAGAGGCTCATGGGAGTCCGCCCCTCAGAGCCGGCTGCTGCCCATGAAAAATAGTCTTAATCATAAGAGCTATCATCGAGAGAGTGTTCCCTATAGCCCAAGCAGTGTGTGAAGTTTCTGTGTGACCATGGGCATTCTGGGAAGCTCTCTGAGCCTCAATTTCTTCCTTAGCAGGTAGTACAGTACTGAAACACTTGGCTACTAACCAGAAAGTTGGCCGTTGAAATACCCAAGCAGCTCTGAGAGAGCTGGATGTGGCAGTCTGCTCCCAACAAGATTGTCAGCCTTGAAAACCTTAGGTAGCCATTTGACTCAGGCAGATGGGGTCACCTGAATCGTAACAGTAGCAAAATGACAGGTATGAAGTAGTAACGGAAAACAATGGTACGGTTGGGAGGTCACCACCACATGAGGGACTGTGTGAAAGGGTCCCGGCATGAGGAAGGTTGAGAACCACTCTCCTACAGGGTTGCTGGAAGTTGGGTTTGGCCTCCTGGCAGTGGGAGGCTGTTTGTTTTATGTTTTTGTTTTCGGGTAGTTCCATCGGTAGCTTTCCTCGGAACCACCGCCGTTTTCCACAATGGCTGTATCAGCTTGCATCCCCACCAGCAATAAGGATTGCCATGGCCTCCCATGCTCCACGACATTATTTTCTGTTTGCTGACTAGGCCAGGGGTCGGCATACTCTGGACACCGAAAAGCCAACCCTGGGTCTCCCAATAACTTGAAAAGCACTTAAGAGCCTTCACTCCTTGTTTCCAAACAAAGGAAATCACCATGATCTTAAATAAGAACCTTCACATGTTTTCCATGTAACTTCAGAGCCGCACAAACACCCGGAAAGAGTCGCATAGGGCTCACGAGCCTCACTGGCCTAGGCTATCCTACACCGATCAGCATCAATTTCTCTGGACCCACAGCAACCCCACAGGACAAACTAGAAGTGCTCCCATAGGGTTTTCAAGGCTATAGATCTTTACAAAATCAGATTGCTATCCCTATGTCTTATGGAGCTGCTGGTGGATATGAATAGCCAATGATGTGGTCAGTGCCAAGTGCTTGCCCACCTCTCCCCACCTGCGCTGTGCCGTGCGTCCCCCCCCCCACCCAGTCCTTCTCCATGTCAGTGGTCATGAAATGGTTTCTCATTGTAGTTTTGATTTGCGTATCCCTGGTGGCTAACACTGACCATCTTTTCATATGCTTGATGGTTATTTGAATGGCCTCTCTGGTGAAATGTCTATTCATGTCTTTTGTCCTTTATATGATTGGGTTCTTTATCTTTTTGCTGTTAAGTTGTTAAAGTCTGATAAATATTTCTGTCAGATTCTTAAAAGAAATCCACAACATTTTATTAGGACATAATTTGGCAGCACACCATTCAATAGTTCAATCATATGAAGCATTGTTGTACAATCACTGCCACCATCAGTTTCAAAATATTTTCTTCCTTCTTACACTCTTTAATATTAGCTCCCCATTGCCCCCCCCCCACACACACCTCCCTGGCCATAATATAGTGATTGTCACTATAAATTCTCCCATCCTGGATTTGATATACTGAAAAACATACAATAATACATAACAGCAAGTCAAGAAGGCAATCAACAATAGCAAAACACAACAGACAGAGATAAACCCCAGGTTTTTTTTTTGGGGGGGGAATCCCCAGAAAATATTAGAAACCAGATAAAGCTCCAAGTATGTCGAAAGGGCGATCAAAAGATAAGGTTTTGGGCTGAGCCCCAGTGGCATAAGTGGTTGAGTGCGGGACTGCAGCCCATGGGCTTCACAGTTCAAATCCAGCAGCAGCTCTCAGGAGCTGCACTGGGTAGCACCCACGACCACCAGAGGCAGTGATGCTCCCCCCCTCCAAAAAAAAGATAAGCTTTTAACCACTCAAATCAGATTTTTCATTTTAATCTAGATAATGGTCTCTATAGTACTCTGTTTCATATCCAGGTTATTCCCATTAAGAGGCATATTCCCCGTGTAGAACCTGCAAATGTATTTTGTGTTTCCGCTGTCATCCATAGCATTCTGCACACACCAGAATCTTATAATTTAAGTTCTAATACTATTCCCTCCTCCAGATTTGGATTATGCCATTTATAATCCTTGGATTAAACTTGGTGGTGTGCTTTCTCCATGTGGACTTTCCTGATGTCTCTTAGATGGTTGCTTGCTTGAAACAAGCCCAACGTATTTTGGCCAACAAACGTTTTTAAGTTTTATGAAGTCTCATTTATTTGACTTTTTGTTATTTGTGCTTCTGATATTATATTAGATGATCCATTGTTGACAGCTAGGTGTGACAGTGTCACACCTGCTTGTTCTAAGAACGTATGGTTTTAGTTGGCATATGTAAGTCATTGATCCATTCTGATTTTGGCTTTATGTATGATCCTGTGTCATTTATGTATGATCCTGTGTCATTTATGTATGATCCTGTGTCATTTATGTATAATCCTGTGTCATTGATTGAAGATTTTTCTTTCACCCTCGAATGAACTTAGCACCCTTGTAAAAAAAAATCAGTTGGCCACAGATGTGGGGGTTCATCCTTGACTTTCAATTGTATACCATTGTTACCCCACACTTTCTTTGCTTCTCCCAGCCCTCACGCTCTATACCTTACCCTGGTTCTCAAATACGGACCCATTCAGTTCCCTCCTCACCCTCATGTCCGAGAAGGACAAGCTGGGCAAGAGCTGACCCTGGGCAAAAGTTGAGACGATTGAGCCCATCACTCATCACTCTGGATGTCCAGCAGCAGGAACGCTGTGTATGCCACCTCTTTCTTTGCCTCCTCCCTTCCACTCTCAACATTTTGCATCTCCTTGAACGTATGAGTTTGCCCTGGCTTCTCAAGGCAATGCATCAGACTCGTCATAGCAATGTGGATAGTGGTCGGTTGGCTATCTCAGGATGGTTGGTGATATCCAAACTGCTGACCTTGCAGTTACCAATTCAATGAGTAACCACAGTGCCACCAGGGCTCTAATTTTCCACCATGAACATGTATTATTTTCATAACCTAAAAAAATTATGCTATTGCTATTAAAAGTCAAATGATCTGCAAAAGGCTACATACTATACAGTTATGCTTATATGATATTCTGAAAAAGGCTCAAATCTGGGGACGTAAACTAAGTCAGAGGTTGCTATGAGCTGAGGACCCCTGAGGGATTGCTATAGGGAGAGACCCCTTCCATACCTTGATTGTGGTGATAGTTAGGTGACTATATGCATTGGTCAAGACCTACCAAACTATACACATTAAACAGTAAAGTCCACTATATTTCAATCATACTTGGAAAAACCTGATGTAAAACAATAACTTATCTAATTTGTTCACTCTGGAATTAGTCCCAATGATGTAGTTGATGAAGCCTTGAGTCACTAATCATGACTAGCCACACTAGTCAGCAATTCTAATCTACCAGCCTTCTCTGTAAGAAAAAGATTATGGCATCTACTTCGATAAAGATTACAACTTTGGAAATGCTAATCAAAAGTTCCATAGGGTTGCTATGAATTAAATTCGACTTGATGTAGTAGGCTTAGTTTACTTTGGATATCAATTCTGGAGAATATACTGGGCCTACGAAGAAAAGGCACAATTGGAATAAAAAAATCTAAAAAAGATTTTTAAAGTGATAATCATCTTCATATTACCAATAACTCAAAAGACACATTGAACTGGGAATATCTGCTGCGTAAGACCTCTTTAGAGTGTTGAAAAGCAAGATTATTTTGAGGACTATGGTGGGTCTGACTCAGACTACGGTCTTTTCAATCCCCTCAAGTGAGTAAGAGTTAGACTTTGAATAAAGAAAACCGAAGAAAAAATTATTCATTTGAATTAAGGTGCTAGAGGAGAATATTGAATGTACCATAGACAAGTCTGTCTTGGGAGAATTACAGCGAGAATGTTTCCTTGATTCTTGGTTCCCCCATACATTGACTCTATTGTCAGGAGAGACCAGTCCCTGGAGCAGGCCCTTATGTTCGGTGAAGCAGAGGGACAGTGAAAAAGAGGAAGACCATTGGCTTTGAAATGGGAAAGTTGGAAACAAAAAGGAAGGAACAGTGGTTGGAAAATATATCTTTGGTGATAGAAACAAACCTGGAAATCACATGATGAAATTTTGCAAAGCCAAAGAGTTTTTCATTGCAAATGCCCCTTTTTCAACAATAAATGACTACACACATGGACTACACCAGAGGAAAATCACAGAAATAAAAACGACTGCATCTCTATGAGGAGATGATAGAGAATCTCGATATTAATAGCTAAAACAAAGTTTAGGACCAACTGTGGAACAGACCACCAATTGATCATAAGGAATTTCAGGTTGAAGCTGAACAAAAATTAAAACAGGTCCAAGAGACAAAGTATGACCTTCACACTATGCCACTTGAAAGTCAAGAACATCTCCAGAATAGGTTTGATGCATTGAACACTAATGACAAAAGACCCGATGAACTGTGAACAGACATCAAGAACATCATTCCTTAAGAAAGCAAAAGATCGTGAAAAAGACAGAAGAGGAAAAAAAAGATCAAAATGGATGTCAGTAGAGACTCTGAGACTTGCTCTTATAATATAACTGTGGTAGTTACATAATCTGGTGTCAATTTGAGAGGATTACGAGTGAAGGGGTGGAGTCTAGTCTGTCAATCGAATCATAGCCAATGAGGCTTCTGTGTGGGCATTGGCTTCTCCTGAGAAATATGGAGACATTGCAGCTGACTAGACACATGGAACTACCCTAGTGCTCTGAGCCGGACAAGCCATATGGATGCAACCAGATCTCTGAAGGTGGAGAAGCCACTGGCTTGTGATCGTCCTGCATTTGGCTTCACTGCATGTATTTCTTAAGTCAGAAGAGAACTTTATAGATTGGTATTGGACATATGGGCTAATATCATACTTATGGTCTTGGACTGGACTGAGTTAGGATGTTTCCTCAATATTTAACTGCTCCTGTATATAAGCCTCTCTCTTATTCACATATGCATGTTTATGAATTTCTCTAGTCTACCTCTAGGTCCTAGACTAACACAATAACTAAGGTGAATGGATGAAATAAGGAACTAAAAAAGATGAACAGGATTTTTCAAAGGGCAGCTCAAGATGACAAAGTATTATAATGAAATGTGAAGAGAGAAAGCATTATTCAGTACTTTGTTCATAGAATCTGTCAATCTTGCAACTTGAGGCTTGACTGTTTTCTTGAGTTCTTTTAGCTTAAGACATGCTGAACATGTTCTTCCTTTTTGGTTTCCTAACGCTAGGTCTTTGCACACTTCTTTATGATACATTCCTTTTTCTTCTCAATCGGCCCTTTGAAAGGTTCTATTCAGCATTTCTTCCATTGGTCTTAAGAGCAAGTTTCAGAGACTAGACGGTACATCATAACTACCACCACCTGAGTGTGTGATGGGTTGGCAGTTGTGCTGATAATTACCTGGTCAGCAATTTGAACCCATAAGCTGCTGTATAGGAGAAACTGAGACTTTCTGCTCCTTTAAAGGCTTACAGCCTGGGAAGTCAACAGGGCTTGTTCAGTCCTGTCCATTGGATCACTATGCGTCAGAAATTAAGTTGATGGCAGTGAATGACATTTCAGTCCTACCATTTCTTGGTGAAAGAACGCAATCTTGCTGAGGAAGGGGTATAATCACAGGGTAACAAAAGCAGTTTTTTAAAATACCGCTCGGGATCAGCACTGCATTGGAAAAAAAAAACACTTCTCAGGATCATCAGATTCTCAAGGTAGTTCTGAAATGACTTTGCTGAGGAACCCAGAGGCCACGCAACTTCATTTTGGAAACACTGGCTGGATGAGCTGGTGACTCACACCTCAGATGAATTAATAAAAGTCGGGAAAACAAAAACCAGATGTTTCTTTCATCTGAACACAAACGTCCTTTTTTAGTCATCCTGCCCCTTTCTGGTTTCCACTTACTGAAGTAAAGATCTATGTTTAAAAACATTTGCATAGTTGATGAACTCTGCCCCAACAGTTGCTTTCTGGCTCAAGCCTCCACAAAAATGGGTTGCCATAGAATGTGAAAGCAGTCTACTGGAAGGCTTCATACACTAGGTTGAATTTTCTAGAGGATTCCTGCCATAGTCTTTAGGGAGGCAAAAAACCTCCAAACCCTGAAGCTGTTTCCTTGCTTGAATATCGGTCTCCACAGAACCAGAAAGGGTCTGGCCAACTAGCCGTGGCTTCCTTTCCATCTCCAATATTCATTCCTTGGCCCTTGACCCTCCTGGAAAATGCTAGAACTGCATTTTCGAGTGCCTACATATATTTTCATGCTTCTGGCCAAACCAATAGTTTCGTGCATCCCACTGAACGCCAGAGTGACGCACTTTTAAAAGTTTCCTAATGACACCACCCATCCTTTCCTGAGAATGTCTACAGCAGACTGCTTTTTCTAATTTGATTTATCCTCCATTGATTGTATTTTAGTTCAAGCAGTTCGTTTCCTCAGACACCACCCGAAACAGAAAAAGCTCCAGCTGTTCCTAGGTTATGATGGGAAAATTAATGGCAAGTCCCTGCATTTTTCCAATTTGCGTCCCTTTCCCAACCTCTTTATTTGGGGCCTTAGTTCCTTTCTCCTCTTTCCCAGATGAGGCTCCATTTTCCTTTACTTAAAAGATTCACTGCTGAACCTCTTGGTCCTAATAGATGTTGCCTAAAATTGTTGTCACCTCTATTTCAGCCACCCAGTTGCCCAATCCTGATACCTGGGAAATCATTATAAACTCCTCCCCCAGCCCTCCACCCCCACCCCGCTACACTTAGTCTAAATGATCCTTGTATCTGTTGCCACCTCTCCATTCACACTCACATGTCTCTAGTCCTCACCACTCTCTCACACCTGGACACATCTAACCACCATCTGTACATCTACTTGTGGCCGCTATCCAATGCATCCTTCCCCCTGCAGCCGCTAGATGAGTGGTCTTTCCAGAATGCAAATCTGATCATGTGTTCTGTACTCTGTCCCTCCCTAATGAAGTGGCCAGGGTGGCCTGAGAATATTCCTTACATCAGGTGAGAATGTGGAAGCGTGAGTTATGGAAATAGCAGGGCCTTTTCCAACCTCCTGCCCCTTCCCCGAGCGTGCATTGATCACCTGGATTTTTTTTTTCATCATGATTCCTATTGGCTGTTCTACAGCTGCCTGTACACTTGCTAGTCTCTCCAGCTAGCTGATGAACTCAAGGTCTTGTTATTTCGGCATCTGCAGCACCAGGCGCAGGATGAAGTAAACATTCCGAATTAAATAGTAACAGAGACAATGCTCTCTCCCTGCAAGGCATTTTCTACTGCTGCTCTAAAAAATTGCCCAAATCTAAACATCCATCTGCTAGCCTACAACGCTGGAGGTCAAACGTATGAAATGTGCCCCAGGGGCTAAAGTCAAGGGGTCAGCAAGGTTCTGGAGGTTCGAGGGGAGAATCTTTTCCCCAGCCTTTTCCGACTTCCAGAAGTCACCTGAATTCCTTGGCTCATGACTCCTTCCTCCATCATCAAAGCCAGCAAAGGACTCCCTTTCTTCGAACATAGCCAGGAAAGGTGCTCTGATTTGAAGAGCCCATGTGATCCAGTTGGTTTCACTGGAATAACCCAACTGAACTCTCTTTATCGCAAGGTTCCAACTCTTAATTACATCTGGGAGGGCCTTTTGCCCTGCAGCATATTCACAGGTTGGGGTGAGGTCATTCTAATGACTTCCACATAACTGACCCATGACCTTAGATTGAAACCATGACTTACTGCCATGTGCGTCCCCAGTGTCTTGCCCAGTCCAGTGAAGGAGAGATTTTATCTTGGCCTGCTCATTCATACATTGCATTTTTCTTTTTACTCTTTGCCAAGTTACATGCCAGCTGGGGCCAAACGGGGCGTTCCTTTTCTGTTGAAGACTGCTTCTATGCCACATATTGGTGAGTTGGGATGTTTATCAGTCTCTCTGTTTCCCCATACAAAATAGATCTGTGACTATTGAGGTTTCCAGAAAGTGTTACAAAACCAGTTTTGTTTGCATAAAAGGGAGGGGGATGTCTGACCACCATTATCTTGCTTTCTCACACTTCAATCAGCTCTCAGATTAAAAAAAAAAACAGGCTACGTCAATTCTTGGACAGAGCTCTTCCAGATGAAAGAAGCAGCTCACATGCTCTTTGCCTAGTCTACATGGAAATTCAGCTGTATAGGAAAGTCAAAAGAACAAAAACATAAAACAAACCAAACAACGCATGCAAGAAAGCCTCAGGACTCCCCAAACAACCGAGAATTGAATCTTTAGCAAGTAATTTTTGCAGGATTAGTAGTTAAACACTCAGTGAGCCACTTCAGTTCCAACAAATCTGGAGAAATTAGATCTTGTTTCCAAGAAGGGCTCACAGGGATTGCAGTTCATTTTTCCATCACAGGGAAGGAAAGAATGTGCATAACTAAGTTGTGTCTCATTCTCAGGACCCGGTACCCACCAGGCAACACTAAATGAAGGACAAGCAGACCAGATGGCGGATTGACCAGGATACCAAGGGCTAGGCTCCTAGGCAGCATCTGTCCACATGGTCCGTAGTGAAGGACAGGGCTTTTTCACTGGGTAGAACGGGCCAGAGATGACTGCCCCAGCTAAATCAGCTTGCAGAGCTCAGTTTTCATTGCGGCAATTGCTTGGGACACCTCCAACTTGCTGTATATTCCAAAGGAGAGCCGTCCAATATAGAGGTTAAACATTGTCCAGATTTTATTCCTAGAGAGCCTTATCTGCAAAAGCTTACAGAATACTCACCCTTGGTTCCAAGAGTCTTCTGAATACCCGTCAAAATAGTTCAATATTATCATTTCTTCTGATCCTCCTTATCCACCTGGAGCCGGAACCATAAGTCAGTAGTGATGAACCCAGTGCCGGGCACCTGGTAGAGACTCCATCACTGTTGACAAATCAAAGACCTGTCATTCTATACAGCAGTGGTCCTCAACCTTCCTAATGCTGCAACCCTTTAATCCAGTTCCTTATGTGGTGATGACCCCCAACTACGAAATTATTTTTGTTGCTATTTCATAACTGCCATTTTGTTACTGTTATGAATTGTAATCAAAATCTCTGATATGCAGGATGTATTTTTGTTGCAACAAACTGAACATAATTAAAGCATAGTGATGAATCACAAAACAATATGTCATTATATATTGTGAAATATTTCTTTCTTTCTTTTTTTTTTGGGGGGGGGGCATCACTGCTTTCTGGTGGTGGGAGTAGGAGGCCCAGCCCCACTGCTGGAAATGAACATCCGTCCCAGTGGGCCGCAGTCCCGCGCACAACCACTACGCCACCGGGGCTTAGCCCGTGAAACATTTATTTCTAATGACAAATAACTGCTATTTTGTCTTGGAGTGTGGTGGAGCATGGGTAAGTCTCCGGGTACTCATAGGTGGGCGTATCTGGATGTGGGCAGACCCACCTGGAGATGGGTAGAGGAACTGTGTCTCAGTTCTTAAGACCATCCGAAATAAGTATTTTGTGATGATCTTAGGTGACCCCTGGGAAACGGTCATTCTACCCCCCCCCCAAAGGGATCACGACCCAGTTTGAAAATTGCTGCTATAAAGGACAAATAAGACTTACCCTAAGTGACTTTCTAAAAGTCCCTGGTGGCAGGTAACGGCGGGGACTGTAGCCTGTATTAGCCATTGCTTTACCGACAATGTTGGTGCTGAGGAACCTGCTTAAAGGTGAGAAGTGCATTTCAACAAATACTTGGCAAACACCTAGCTTAAATCAGATCCCCTCTGCCTTTTGCCACTTCTGTTCTAGAGGGGCCCTGGTGGCATTGAGGGGTAAGCCAGTAATTGGAAGTTCAGCTGTTCAAACCCACCAGTTGCTCCTCAGGAGAACGATGGGAAAGATTTATGGCCTCAGAATTGAGCTGCTGACTGGTAGGTCAGCAGTTCAAATCCATCAGCCTCTCCGTAGGACACAGAGGAGGCTGCCTGTTCTAGGGAGGCCAAAGGGGCAGTGCTACTCTGATAGAGTCGCTAGGTATCAGAATGGACAGGCAGCAGCGAGTGTGCCTGGTTAATCAATGAGGCCCTATCAGTGTAGGTAGGGGGTGTCCACACCTAATCACTTGTGTGTGCATCTAAGGAGATTAGCCACCCTGGAGGGACCAAGGAAAAAATCACTATGCTGAGATTTTGATCCAGAACTGAGAGGAAATACATTTCAGTTCCTTCAAGCTGCCTATAATGTTCTTCATCGCCCATTCACCCCGCTAGCCCTTGACTTTATTCTTGAGCGCTAATAAATACCACTTCCTCAGGGAAATCCCACCACTAGACTACAATCCCCTCTCACTGCTGTGGCCACTTTTCCATCAAAGCATGATATTTGGGGTCATTTGTTGGACATTTTGTATGCTCCTACTCGCAGGCATTCCATATTCCTTGTATGACTCCTAATAGCCCCATGAGAGCTCTGTCAATATCCCCTCCTGTAAACTCCACCCTGTCAGAGTGGAGACTGCAGCTTCCTTGTTGACTCTATCCATTGTAATGTGGCACCAAGTCAGCATTCCCCTATTTGTTGATGAAACTCCCTTTAGAGCTACGAAGGAGGAAAGGCTCGGAGAAGTAGCAGGCCTACTGTGCTATTTACACAGTAAATAGCAGGGTCTGGCTATAAAGGAGCCCTAGGGGCATAGTAGGGTCACATGAGGCTGCTAAGCTCAAGGCCAGTCGTTCGAAACTCCCAGCTGCTCCTCAGTAGAAAGATGACACTGTCCTCCCATAATGATAGCTTCACACTTCCACAGGAGCCGTTCTATCCCGTCCTCTAGGTCGCTAGGAACCAGAAGCGATTCAATGGCAGTGAGTTGGGAGTGTCTGGTTATGAACTCAGGTCTGTAAAACCCCAACACCTGCATTTTCTTGATACCAAACAATGAGGACACAGGAGCATTGGTCAGGATTGGACACTCAACCAGGAAGACTGAAAATCAGAAGCACCCATGCCCAGCAGCCAACATCGCAGCAAACGGAGACACAGGGCTGAGATACCATGTTCCGCCTTGCCTGGTCTGATGCCAATCTGGTGGCGGGGAGCAGCAGAACAGCTCCCCGTGTCAGCCTGCTCCTTGTTAGACTATCTTTGTAGCCAACAGAGTGGTAGTTACAATCAGGACTTGGCTTTCAAAAGACACTCGAATCCTGTCACTTAGGAGTGGTGTGACTTCACTGCACCTGAGATCTTCACATAGCAATATTCAAAGTACTCTGGACCCCGTAAAGGACAGATCAGTCTGTGCTGGAAGGAATCCAGCCAGACTGCTCCTGAGAGGCAAGGATGGCTAGACTTTATCTTAAGCGACTTTGGCAAGTTGACAGGAGAGACCAATCTCAGAGGAGGGCAGTGTGCTTGGTGGAGACACAGCCAAAGAGGAAGGCCCTCAAGGAGATGGACTGACACAGTGGCTGCACCAAACGACTTGAACACAGGAACCATTGTGAGGCTGGTGCAGGACCGGACAGGGTTTCATCTTGCTGTACTATGGATCGGAAACGACCCGAGGGCACCTAACATTTGAAAATGAAATGTAGCTTTAAAAACACCCACTGTATATATTGCCTGTCCCTAAGGCGATGACGGTGAGAGTAAGACCTACGGGATCGCTGGGTCAGAATCAACTTGATGGAAGTGGAATTTAATTTTTTGTTAATACCCATTCCCATTGAGTCACTTCTAACTCCCAGGGACCCTCCCAGAGAGTAGAATGGAACCATAGGCTTTCCCAGCCTGGGTTTTATTTCCCATCTATCTCCTGTCTGTACCTCAAACTCAAACTCACTGCCGTCGAGTAGACTCTGACCCATAGTACCTCTACAGGGCAGGACAGAACTCCCCTGTGGGGTTCTGAGACGGTAACGTTTTACAGGACTAGAAAGTCCTTCCTCCTGTACAGCAATTGTGGTTTGAAACTGCTCACCTTGGCATTACAGTCCAATGTGTAGCCCTCCACCCCCAGGGCTCCTTTGCCACAGTAACAATGGGAAAAACAAGACATAACTACTCCTCTGAGAATTTCCAGTTTTCAAGCCTCAAACTGCATCATCTACAGGGTGCACTTGCTATTGAGGCCTTTCTGATGACGTCCACACTTCTACCCTTCTTTCCTCCTCTATGCTCAGGCACGGGGCCGGGTTAATAAACACTTGTTCAAATCTGATGGAGGGGGTTATTTGTGGAGAATTCCAAACATGAGTTCTTGCAAGAACAAAGACAGCTGTGTGCATACCCCACCTGTCCCTCTCACTAGGGCCATGAAAAAGGAAAGTTGGATGGGCCGGAACCCAGACTTCAAAGTAATGGGATGGGATTGGATCTCTCTGAGCTGTGGGTCTTCAATGACTCAGTTGTGACCAGACGCAAGTACCCTCCATCCCCTTAGGCACAGGTGTCCCAAGATGTGCCACCCCCTAAGTTCAGTTCTATTCTGGTTTCTTTTTAAACATCAGGCTTTGCCAGGATATCTATAGGTAGGAAAAGAAATGAAGTCAGCGCTTTTCACTTCTCCCGAGAATAAACTGTGACTCCAATACGCTGAGTGGTTATTTGCAAGGCTATGATTTTTTTTAATGACAGATTTTCCTATAAGAAACCACTATAACATCTGTCTAAGTACTCCAAAGGAAAACAAAACGTACATACAGATTAAAAGTCTATTATTTTAACAGCACATTGCCAAACATGGATAACTAGGATAAAATGCCAAGGGATCTTAAAAATAACTTTTGAAAAAATGCCACGTTCAAGTTGATCAGACGCGTGGGTTCCACAAACAACAGAGAAACAAGTCTGAGAGCAGGTTGGTGGTGCCCGATGGCCGCGCTGACTTGGACTTCATCACAGTTCACCCAGGGTGGGGGGTGCAGGCCCGAGAGCTGGGCCAGCTGAGGGGAGGACCATCTTCCAGGTGCTGCTGTGAGTCCAGCAGGCTGAATCCCTACTTCGATAAAGCCCAAAGGCAGGCTTCGTTGACTTCGTTGACTGAAGCTGGAACAGTTTCCCTACTAGAAAGTCTTCATGCGGACACAGACGAGTTACTGACTAGCTCATGCGCGGTATTTACAGCCGTTTTCATAAAGTGACCTCAGTCACCTGACAGAATACTACTAATAAAAAAAGTTGCTGTTCATTTATTGTCTAACTTTTTACAACTTGGTTGACCTGGGGGGGGGGGAGACAAGGATGCTGAAGCTTGGACAGACATTAACAAGCAATCGTTTACTGCATGAGGAGGCACACAGTATGGCAGGAACGTTGCTAACTCCACACAGCAAACGGCTATGCGGAGTTACAGTTGCCCAGACTCAGGAGGGCATCAGGCATCCGTTCGAACCTTGAGAATTTTCGCTAGCACAGAAACCTCTTTTGTTTGGAAAGATGCTTTTCGTTAAACGATTGGAATATGATGCCAAACAGTTTTCTAAGTGGGTAAAATTTAAGGCAATGCTACGCAGACCTGAAAGGAGGTGTGTATTGGGGTGGGGGTGAGGAGTACAGGGGAAAAGCCCAAAGTTTGTCTTTTTCTTCTGAATCATTAACAGGTCAGAAGCGACATTAAAAAGGATTCCCTTTGGAAGTGTACTTTATTGATTTATAAAGTGTACTTTAGCGGTTTTCATCCTTACAAAAGAAAACGTGCGTTCATACTCTAAATAGGAAATGAGAAAATTTTCTGTGCTCTTCCTTGAATATGTTTAAACAGACACACACGCACACACACGGCAGCTTCGGTATTAATATTAAACACAGAAAGAGAGACAACTACACCCAATGTGCAGCAAGCTGCTAGCTCTGAGTATCTGCCCAGGAGGGGGCCTCAGAGCATGCTCATTTCTCTTCCAGCTGGTATAGCAGGAAACTATTGCGGATTCATAAATTAACTGGTAACACCAAGTACACACTGACAGACGACAATTAGACATGGGGAGTTCAAAAGTTTTACATTTTGCTCCTGTTGGCCTGCTAAAGAGCAGTGATTTAAAGTGATATAAAAACTTCTGACCACAAAGCTCGCTGTACAGATAAAGGGCATAATCAAAAGGTAAGCAGCAAGTAAATAAATGTCTCTTAACATATCTGGTACAGAATATTTACAGATCCGGATAGAGCATGCTCTGAAATCAACAGTCTCTTGGCTGGTCCCCTGCCCCAGCCCTATCTGGGCCCACCCCATCGGATGGATAGCGCGTGCTGACTATATACACCTGTACTTTGGCTAAGCAGGGCGGCTGTGTGGCCTGTCAAGCTCTTGGTAACCAAACAAAGGCTTGTGGTCATCACCGAATTGGTCTTGCTGCAGCCAGGGTGGAGGAGGGGAACCGTGCTTTCCTCCCCAAAGCCAACAGCTCTGTGCGTGTCAGGCCAGGAGAGGAAAGGGACGGGGGAAGGGCGGCCCAGGGCAGCAACAGTCCACAAGAAAGGAACCTCTCCCTGCTGGGCTCTTTAGGCTATGGACCACCGCCTTCCCAACACCCAGCCACATGTGCGCGCGCGCGCACACACACACACACACACAAATGAATTCACAGCACGAGAACTTAGTACTCCAGTTAAAAGTGTCAGGTCAATATGAGGAGGAGGAAATCCATCACTTTGGATACTTAGAACCAAGACAAAAAGCTAAGAGAACACACGACATTGCCAGGTAAAGAACTTTCTAAATCAAATCCATTCTACACAGTGCAGCCAGGAGAACCAGCCAACCAAACATACAAACAAAAACCGAATTAGCTTGTCCACAATCTGCCGTGTACAGGATTAATTATACTTCCGAAGCCATATAAAGAATATTTATACAGCGTCCACATTCAGAGACATGCACTGGGACTCATTAGGTAGTACAGAATTCTTCACAATCACATGTGCAAATTGTACAAATCACCAAGTAAGGATTACTAAGCTTAGGCTGGACTGTGTCTTGTATTATCTAACAAATTTAACGGCGGCTCAGAATCATCCATAGGAAGAACCAGGCGTGTGCCCCGGATGACCAGTTCGTGGTCCCCGAAGGTCAGCTCCCGATCCAAGGCATCTTCGGAACTGTTCCCCGTGAATCTCCTAGGAGCGATGGATGTGGCCGACTCTGTGTTCACAGTGGAGTCCCCGTATGTCAAACTAATATCGCCATCATTAAGAATCAGGTCTGAGTCGTCATCCTTCAACTGCTCCTGGTTCTAAATGCAGAGGAAGGAAGTTAGCTTTAAGAATTGTGAAGAAAACGAAAAGAACCCCTTTTAATGGGAGAATTTTAAGAGCTTTCCTCTTCAAAACCCTTAAGTGGTATCCCACTGCCCTCAAGAGAAAGTCTGAAGTCCTTACCTTGGCTCCGAAGACCCTGTGATGTAACCCTGTTTGTTCTATTTCCTGCTCACATCTGGCTCCTGTGCCCCGGCGCCCCATTGTATGCTAGGTGGACCAACTGCTGATGGTCGCCCAAATCTTCCCCACACCCTTGGGTCTGCCTTCAGAAGACTAACACCCACTTCTTCTAAGAGTCTACTTAAAAGTCACTTTTTCTGGGAAGTTTTCCTTGATCTTAGAACAGGTGAGCCGCCCCTTCTGTGTGTTCACCAGGCCTCACATGGGCATGCTGATGCAGCCTCACATCGCCACTAGACGTGAAGCCCCTTGAAGGCAGGGGGTGCGCTGCCTTACAGGCTATAATCCATCTAGCTAACCCAATGGTTAATGCGCTGAAAGCATATCCACTAAATAAACCTAAATGAAAATGATTGAAAGGCTCCACGGTGATAAAGCATTCACAATGTCTGGACGCACCGTGTGGGCCCAGTATACCAACTCCTCGCTACCTACTTGTCTCCCAGCTCAAGATCCTTTGGTTCACCCGGGAATTTTATGGCTGAAATGGTGGCCTGGGGTGCTTCAAAAAGGTCATGTGAAAAATTAGATCAAAAGACAATGGAATTTTCCCACACATCTTCTGAAGTTTCCGCATATTACACAGACTCCTATAGAAGGGGTTGGGGTGGGTGGGAAAGCATAGGAGGGGCCTTCAAAAAGTTCGTGGGGAAAATCTCATTATCTTTTTATTCTACTTTTCCACATTCTTTTTGAAGTCTCCTCCTACTTTGGACTTGTCACCAGAAGACCAGTTCCTGCTTGGTAAAGTAGAGGGGCAATGAAGAAAAGGAAGGCCCTCATTGCGATGGGGCAACACAGAGGCTGCCACTGGGGGCTCTGCCATGACATCCACCATGAGGATGGGAGAGAACGGGGTGGCACTTTGGCGTGATGGACACAAGAAGGCCTCTGTGGGTGGGAACTAACTGCACAACAACAATCACGTCACTTTGAGAACTGAAAAGAATTACCACCACCAGAAAAGAATGGAAGCGTGCCGGTCTGAAAGAGAGTTACTGTGTTTTGCCACTACTGCACACAACACGGGATTGGGGCACTCCCTTGGCCATGGGGCTCTGGAACTCAAGGCTTATTGACGTGGAGAGTCTGCTTGGGAGGTGTGCCTGGATGGGGTAGACAGGCTTCTACTCCATCTGTCAAATGTCTGAAACTGACCTCATGCCACACAACACTGCAGGTTAGTCATCTCTGAGCTAGAGCGCTACTTGACCCCCAGGTGTCTACTTGACCCATCTGTTCCCTTGCCACAAAAGAGACTATAGGGCACCAGGAGGGGGTGCATGTCTACACTGCTTCACAACAGGGTACCCCCCACCCGTTTCCACTGCAGGCTGGGTACTATGTTCTGAACATGGGTTCCTAGTTGAGGCCATGCGTTCTTTTCCATGGGCTGCTTTAGAATTAGTGAGCTTAGGTTTCAAAGGATTGGCAACAATCAACCTTGGAAAATAAAGGGTCGTTATTTTCAGATCAGGGCTGGTTAGCCTGTCATTTCGCCCTCAGTTGCCACCCTTGCCCAGATACCGTTCTGATGCTGGTAGTTAGGCAGTGGAGGGCAAAGGGAGAAAAATGTTCTCTCATAGTCAAAATAACAGACCATCTGGTGCACTCTCAGGTGCCTCCCCTCTTTATTACTCCTCTCCAGGTAAATGTGACTGGCTATATTTACATATGAAACACACACATTCCCTGCTGTGCTCGGGGCACAAATGGCAAATAGATTGAAGCTGTCAGCATGGCAACAGCACTCTTGGCTCCAACTACCCACAGGAAATCAGGGACCATCCTGTATCTATTTACAAAGGAGGCTTTCTGCTTTGTTTTGAAAGAGCTCTGGATTGTGCTTCTAGAACTGTGGGCAGTGGCAGTCGATTGAGCCCCAAATATGCTTCTATTCTCTCTCATAGGAGCTCTGGTGGTGTAGTGGTTGGGTGTTGGGCGGCAATCCCAAGGGTCAGTAGTTCAAAGCCATCAGAAGCTCCTTGGGGGAAAACCTGGGCTTTCTAATCCCGCAAACAGTTAGAGTGCAGAAACACCACAGGGGGTCACTATGAGCCAGCACTACCTGGACGACAGGAAGTTTGGATATGCTTTCTCCAGGTCTGGATCCTTTGCAGGCAAACAAAAGAAACACAGAGCCAGCGATTCATCCACCAAGCAAATGGACTCCATTAGGTGCAGAACTTCTGGGTGGGATAGAAGGAACTTACTTCATACGCCTGAGGGCTGGTGAGGCATCTCGCAATGGGTCCGCAGCAGGCAGGAAGGGTTGTGGTCAGAGGAGGCCCGCTGTGGGTCAGCAGAGGCTTCAGATAGCTGTGCTGGTTAAGGGAAGAGCTTCATTCCTTTCTTCACGGCTTTACAACAACAACTCATTTGATAAGAACCCCCATCCCAGGGCGCAGGCCCCGTCAGGGAAGAGCAAAAGGCTTTCCGAAGGAACCTCTGGTTCCTCATCTTGCCTTCCCATTACGGCAGTGAGAGCCAAGCGGGAGTGCGTTGCTATCGCTAGTTCGCAGATGCGGATGTGGGAACCAGGGTGCAGGAAGGTAAATGATCTGCCAAAAGTCAGCCAAGTCAGAAAGGGGGCCCAAGTAATGCTCGAACTCCAATCAGTTGGATTCTAAAGTCTATGCCCTTTCCCCTACACCACACTTGCCTTTCTGTTTTCACTAAAGCCAATAGGCAAGAGAAAATGCTCTTGAGTTAGCACTGAAGAAGAGCAGCATGATAATAAGCAAGGGAAAGAGAAACAAGATGAAATATTCCAGGAGTAAATTCATCGCTATCGAGTCAATTCCAACCCATAGTGACCCTATGCGGGGACAGGGTAGAACTGCCCCTGTGGGTTTCCAAGCCTGTCAATCTTTAAGGCGCAGAAAGTCTCATCTTTTGCCCACAGAACAGTGGGTGATTTTGAACCGCTGACCATGTGGTTAGCAGTCTAAGTGTAATCAGACAGTAAGTGAATGTCTTCAGACTCGACTTTCCTTTCTACCTGAAAGCTTTCTAAGAACCTGATAATTTTATAAGAAAACAATCAACTTGACCCTGAAGTTCCAACTGACAGCCCTTAAGAGTCTGATTGGGGACATTGCTATTGAGGAGAGGAAAGTTGCTTCTAAAGACATTTCAATTCTCAGCATTCGCCAATTCTCCTGGGAAAGTAACAGAAGCATTCAACTTTATATACTGACCCTATATTTGGCAGTTATACAAAGTCTAAAGAAAGCAGAACAAACCTAGACGACTGACCTAGCGGGCAACAAGATTTATTTCAAAGGATACTAATCAAGAGCGTAGAATTGGTGGGGGAAAAAATAGACAAAGGGCTAAGTGATTTCCAACAAAAGTTGCAATACAATTCAGTGGGAGTAAGGAGCCCCTGGGAATGCAAATGGTTAATGAGCTTGGCTGTTAACAGAAAGGCTGGCAGTTCAAGTTCAGCCATCGGCACCTTAAATGAAGGGCCTGGCAATCGATTTCTGAGAAAAAAAAATCAGGCACTGAAATCTCCGTAGAGCTCAGTTCTCCTCTAACACATAGGGCTACTGTAATCCAGAATCTGCTGACCAACAACTGGTAGTAATGGTATTGTCAAGCAATGAGGCAGGGGCACTTGGAGTATCTATGTGGGGAAAAACGTGGATCCTGATCCATACCTCACACCATATACAAAACGAACTTTGTGATGGATCAAAAACCCAAGTGTCACAGCTAAAACTGTTATCTTTCTAAAGCTCCGCACCCAAGGGAATCCAGGGTCACTTCTAGGGTACTGACCTTTTACACGGAGTTGCATATACCAACATTAAGCTATACACTTTTTTAAAGATTCCTACACTTTACTGTTTGTAAGTCACATCTCAATTAAAATGAACAGGCAAACTGCTATCCAAAGGAGCCAAAATTGAGAATGGTCAGTGCTGAATTCTACGAGGTGACCAGGCATTTAAAACTACTATGTTCACTGCTACTTAATAGGCTAACAAGTCTTGAGGTTTATTCCTATAAGACTATATATGAAAATAAGATACTATCCTACTTCTTTCTCTATATTAGATCATTTAATGTAGAATATATTATGCAGAAATGTGTAACACACTTCGTGTGGCACTGCATACTTTTTTCAATATCTAAATCAGAGGGCTAAAAAGTCTCCAGAGATTGGAGTGGCAGACACTCAAAAGGCTGGAAATGGAGCGAAGGGCAATACCACCACCTCTGAACCATTTTAAAATGACAGGAGCTCTCTCCCTCATGTGAAGCATACTACCAGTTATTCAATTGTGACGTTCTCTTAAAAAGTGAATGACAAATCCAAACACTGTAAGCAAGTAGGAACTTTGAACAATCAAATACCAAGGGTGTTGTTCTAAAACAGGGGCCCTCAAACTTTTTAAACAGGTGACCAGTTCATTGTCCCTCAGACCATTGGAAGGATGGACTATAGTTGAAAAAAAAGCTATGAACAAATCCACTGCAAGCCCGGGATGAGTCGGCTGCTAAGCAGGACAACAGCAGCAGCAGCAGCAAAAACACCCAGCGAGCCGGAGAAATGTCCTCGGTGGGCCACATGTGGCCTGAGGGCCGTAGTTTGGGGACCCCTGTTCTAAAACATACAAGGCTTGGGTCAGAAAAAGCTGAAAGTGGGGAGGTTTTGCCTGGTTCCCCCAAATTGACTGCTTCAATAAACCTTGTTTCCATGCATCTACTTAATAGATGAGACTTTCAACTGCCCTAAAGAGTTCTTCTCAGAATCCCCCAGGGCAGTCCTGTTCTGTCCTATAGGGCTGGCTGGCTAGGGGTCAGACTCGACTCGACTGCAGTGCGTCTGGAATTTGGTTTTGGTACTGAAAAAAAGTGCAGACCAAAAGAACTTTATGGTTCCTTTTTCTAGTTTGATTTTCTTTTCTTTTTTTTTTTTTGTGGGCTTCACTGCCAATGGTGGTCGTGGGCTCTACCCAGCCGCCGCTGGATTTGAACCGCCAAGCCCGTGGGCTGCAGTTCCGCACTCAACCACTTACGCCACCGGGGCTCAGCCTTTCTAGTTTGATTTTCAAATAAATTATTTTACGAAATAGTGATGCTTTATAAAATGGCTGACACCAACAGGTTACAGCATCTCAATGCTACCCAAGGGTTGAGGGAGACTGGTGCAGCAGGACAGGAAAGACATGTGAAAAAGCAGAGAAGTGTTTGCTGTCTGTGGCAACGCAAAGCATAAGGAACATCGTGGGGGCTTTGGAAAGGTCAGAGGGCGAAGGCACATGGCTGAACATTGTGGGGTGGAACAGCTTTCTTTCACTCTCATGCTTGTGTCTGAGACAGCCTTTTCTCTCGCTGCCCAGCAGGTGGAATGACAAGAGCCAACCAACGCATGCTGTGAGGTTCACTAAATTTGCCAAGGGATAATAAACATTAAACGTTATCTAGTACATAAAAACCTTGACCTTTTGGGTACCCCCCCCCCAAAAAAAAACTTGACCTCCAAGAATGTCGGTCAGCAAGGGCTCCGATTCCCTTCATACAGCCAGTCAGTGTCGGCGGTAATCCATCCCGACTGGCTTTGTGGGGCTTCAGGGGAACTCATCGGTGTGGGTTCACTTTCAGATTCTTCTCTGCGACACTGAATGGGGCAAGAGAAGACTATAGGCTGGGCCCAAGAAGGGAAAGGTCGCAGCAGCTCAACTGCATTTGTCCAAGTCCCTGTCATTTCCCCCCCTCAGTTAAGGATACTTGTGATCAAAGTTGTACCATATCCGGAAGAGCCAAGCACTCTCAGTTTTGGTCGTTCTCCGTTCATTTTCAGGCACACCCTGCAAACAGAGCATCAATAAGTCAATGCCTGTATGTACTGATGGCGAGCTGCGCCTCTCTGGATCAGATGTGCAGCCTGCTAGGGAGAGACTCTAACACTACAAATGTAATAGCTTGCATATTGTAGCTTTGGAGTGACTTCGAAATGGTTTCTTTCTGAACACCTTCTTTTTTTTACTCTGGCTGCTTGGTGATTTCGGGGTCTAATTGTATTTACAAATCCGCACAGGGGAAGTCACACCTGCCTCGAAAAGATGTGCACTCCCCAGATGAGCAAAGTCGCCCATTTCAAACAGCACACCAGCACCCCGGCCTTTGGCGATTGTCACAGACCGCTGCCTTTCTCAGAAGGCCGGCCAAACAGGAAGCAAGTAGGGCAATTCCCTGGTAAACCGGCAGGCTGGGAGTGAAAACAAGACAGCAAGCAGCCATCTTGTGAAACACCTTCCACAAACAGTAAGCCGCGTCCCAATGTGTTACGTGGCGTGCTCTGCAGCCAGGCGGTCACGGGCTCTGGGACTTCTAGGAATGTCTCTGATATCGTTTGGACAAGTCCTTTCCTTTTCTGACCCTCAAAGCTTTTCCATCTCCAACTCAACACATGGAAAAGCATACACAGTTTCAAAAGGGTGGAGAGGACATTGTTTTGTGCGTACAAGGGCCAAAACACATCCTTTCACAGGCCTAGGTTTGAGTGCCACCCACTTCCTAAAGAGCAAAAACAAAAACCAACACAACAACTCTTTTCAATTCAACTATCATCCATCTCTTCAAAACACACACACACACACACACACACACACAATTTACCCAATTCCTTTTTCTCCATACTTACTCTAACATTTCTAGTGGACACTCAGAGTACTGCATAAGCACCATTAAACCGTGACAGCCACAGGGCTATGAGGGGTGAGGCCAGGAGGCAAAATGGGGTTTTCCTTCTCTGTTCTTCCCAACTGGCAGTCACTTCCTTTGCTCAGCCTGTCACCAAGGTGACAGAGATGGCAGAGCCGATGGAGACTGCTGTAGAGAAGAGTGTCTCAGGAGCAGAACTTGATTGGGGTTTTGACACAGGGGTGTAGGCACTGAGGAGCTCGGAGCCCTGGAGAAACTACCCCAGGAGCTTGGCATCACGGTGGCACTTATTCAGCTAGGTCTGGCTGCCATTTCGAGGCCACGGGGTTTCTATTTTAAGGCTCTGACAAGCAAGGAGGGCAAGTCCTTAGCACATCACACATGCTCATCTCTCAACAGCTAGTCCAATCTGACTTTAGAAATTACCTAGGCCAATGTTTCGTCACCACACCCAGAAGACAAAATAGCAGGACTTATTTCAGATGGGAAAAGAACTATGATTGGGAAGCAGATGCTAACCATGACATGTTTTCCATCTTCCAAACGGAATTTCTGTGATTTCTATCTCTCTCTAACATAGTGCCTAATGGAGCATGTTTTCAGTGGTGTACACACACACACACAGCCCAAACTAAAGAGCTGATAGGAAGTATCAGAGAGGGGTGGCTGGTCTAAGGAGGCGAGTTTCATAGCCCTCAGTCCAGCAGGCTCAAGGTCACAGGAACAAATGAGCAAATGACACTTGCAAGTGTCTGGACAAGGATGAGGCACAGGGTGAGACATACAATCCCCCTAACAGGGACCACGGGCTGAAAATTTCCAAGCTCCTGGGTAGTTCTCAAGGGCAGCTGCTAGGCATCCAATGTGAAAGTTACACAGGAAGAGCATCTGGAGTGAGACTTACATCAGAGACCAGCGTGCGTGGACAAACAGAGGGGAAAAAGCCTCCGCGTGCCAGCGCAGTCACTTGAAAACTCAGGTGCACTTAAAGGACTGCTGTCCTCTGTGGCCGAGGCATCAGGCAGCCACAGAATGCCACCACACGGACAACTATCCCTCACTACAAGTTGGGAGTGGTCACTCTCAGTAAGAAGAGCCAAAAAGCACGGCAGTTAAAAGCTGCTTCAAATAGCGCAGGGTCTAATAAGACTGCAAAGAAGTCTACAGTGGATTGCTCTCTTTTCCAATGACTGCACATTCAACAGAAATTCGAGAACACAAACGCATATTTACCAAATGTTCCTGGTCTGAATCAACACCAACCCTAAAGGAGAAACACAAAAGGCAAATGAGAATTCGTAACCAAGAAAGTAATCTACTCACAGCTGCACACTGTCAGGCCACAGGGAAGTTGGCGGCCAGTCCGTGTTCTGTCTTCTCTCTGGTGGCTGGGGTGGCATGTGGGCGATGGACTTGGATTCCAAGCCAACCAGGGTCTACTAATGAGTCTCCTCCCGATCACCCCACCTACCAGGTTCATAAAAGGACTATTCCCTTTTCTGAAAGGATGCACGCTATGCGCCCCGAGTCAGGAAAAGCAAAATTGCCCCAGAGCTAAGGAAGAGGGACTAGGAGCTGGCTCAGAAACAAGGCAGACCAAGGCAGTTCCGGGGACCTCTCTGCCCTCGTGGCAACATTGGGCTACAACAACTAAAGAGGGGGTTTCATTAGCTAATGAATAAATATTTGGGTTGAGTCTTCATTGCTTTTTTATTTACTTAAAAGTTCGACTTTTCCTGCATCAAGGAAGAGCCTTCTTATTAAGCAGTTTGCGGTGTCTACTACGACCCTTTCTTTCAAACAGTTTCATCACTGTCATTTTGCTACTGTTCTGAACCAGGCGACACCTGTGAAAGGGTTGCTACCCCCCAAAGGGGTCTCGACCCACAGGTCGAGAACCGCTGGTCTAAACCATAGTTCCCGAACAGATTTGGCCTACTGCCCCCTTGTTAGAACAACAAAAAAAGTACTTGTGCACGATAGCCCACCAGGACACAGCCAGGGTACCTGATTTTGCCGTCCATTCCCCACCTCCTTCACTGTTCCACCATGTTGGGAAATTCTGCTGTAGAGTCTCTTAGGGCTTCTCTACTTCCATCCCATCCCTCGTGTGCAGATTCATGGCAACTTTAGGCACTAACTAAAAGGTCTTCAGGCTGACTCTCCTTTTGAGGACTGAGCCCAAAGTCCGAAGTGTGGTACTCAGGACTCCCGACGTACTTTTGAGTCCCAACCCCAAGCAACCTTTCTGCCCTCACCTCCCATGAATCCCATCCATGTGCTCTGTCACTAGCCAAACCCAGCTACGCCTCTCCCCCAACTCTGTCCTTTGCTCAGGGTGTTCCATCTGAAATGCCCTTTCCCTCACTTCTCCTACTCATTTTTCAAATTCCAAATTCACCACTCTACGACCCCCTCACGCAGAATCCATTCTAATGCCTGTACCTTGACAGCACTTTCTAGATTCTTCTATTGTAATACTTAGCACAGTAGACAATAGTTATTTACCTGTCGGTCTCCCCAAATAGACTGTGAGCTCCTTGAGGGTAAAGGCCATGTCTCAATTCATCTCTGTATCCCCAGAGTCTAGCACAGTACCTGACACACAATAGGTGCTCAAATGTTTTATCAATTGAGTGAACTACTATAGACAACACAGAAAACATAGCAGTGTAAGAAGCTGTAGCAGTAGCATCCCAGAATACAAATAACATTGAAGGAAGGAAGAAAGAAAATGATGTGAGATCTCATCTGAAAAGCAAGTGAATCGTGGCCAAGTCCTTGAAAACAGATGTCCATGACCAGATTCATAATGCAGAGAAAGGCTCGTTGCTTCTTTGTTCAAAGTACTAGAGGCTGTTTAATATCTTCTTAGTCACAGTAAACGCTAACCACATTTATGCATCTAAAGTGACACCTAGTGGCCTTAAAGAGAGCACACTTAGAATGCCCAGCTGTACTTTCAGAGGAAACCAATCTAGCGGAGCCAACATTTACAGAGCGCCTGTTATTTGCCAGGCACTGTACTAGGCACAGGGCATAGACATGAATTGGACACGGCCTCTGCCTGCAAGGAGCTCAGACTAGTGGGGAGATAGACACAATGCAACGACCCTAAGGACTTCACAATCTGGAAGTACTGGTTCACGTTTGAACTCGTGTTTCTTCTAGCAGTACGAATTTATCAGTCAAGTCCTAGCAAGCTGAATGTTATCGCCTGCGAAATAGGGATAATGCCCACCACACAGGGTTGCTGCAAGGATTGGATGAAAATAATGTACCTAGAGATCCTGAGCAGTGTTTGATACATCATAAGCCTTTATTAGGTGACAGCTGCTACTGTTCTTCTAACAAGGCCAAATAACAGAAGTGCTATAGCAGAGACAGCCAGCATTAAGCAAACAAGAGTGGTCCCAACCTGATAGCAAAGGAAGGGGTCAGAGGAGGAAAGGGGAATTTTAGGCAGAGGGGACGGTGTGAACAAAGGCCCAGAGACAGAGAAGTGCAATGTCTGTCTGGTAAACGGCAGTGAGCCAAGTGTGACCGTCACCAAAGACGCGAAGGGAAGCAGGAATTGACGTGGAGTCAGCTGTCTGACTGTCCCTTGCTGGGGCTCCATTGTCCATACTGCGGTTAGAGGGATCCTTTTACACTAGAAATCAGAGCATGGCACTCCCTTGCTTAAAAATCCCAAGATCTTTGGCTGAATTCTAAAAGCCACATTCTTTAGCAGAGACCATCCCAGGGGCCAAGTCTGGGGTGCCATCCTGTTTTGTAAATGAAGTTTTATTAGGGCACAGACTCACCAGTGATTTATCTCTTTGGATGCTTTCGCACTATAGCCAAGAGTGTGGGACAGAACCCATACAGCAACCAGTCTAGAACATCCACTACTAAGTTTTTACACGAACAGTCTGTGCACCCCTGTCCCTATAGGGTCTTGCCTAACCTCATTTCCCACCTCCCCCCATCACACTCCCTCAATCACTATACTTCAGGTATGTGGGCTTATTGTTCAGTTCAAGAAACAGACCGAGTTTGTTGCTGCCTCAGGGCCTTTGTGCTTGCTTTGCCCTTTGTCTGGAATGCTCTTCTTCCTGTTCCTCTTGGCACTCGCGTACTCCAGCGCTCACAATCCTATGCAACCTCTCATCAGAGGGATCTTTCCTAACCTCCGTCCTCAGGCATTATCACAGCACCTAGTATCACCTGAATTTGCTGCGCTCATCGGTGTTTACTAGTCTGCTCTCACTGCAGTCTGACCTTTTGAAGATCAGGGATCTTTTCTTACTGCAATCACCATCCCTCTCTAGAGCAAGCTTTCTCACTCATCTTTGGCACTACTAACATTTAGGTTAAGACAGTCCTTGGCTCGAGGAAGAGCCTATCTGCTGCGTAATTTTGAGCACTATCTTTGGCCTAATCCCCCAGTTTTAACTAGACTTTGCTAAATGCCCCATGGGGATGGAGGAAACACACATTCTCACGGAGAACCATTGAGTTTGGGTCCCAAAGAGTGCCTGATAGATGGTAGGTGCTCGATACATACTGACTGAATGACCAAGAGGCACATTCCAGATGATGCGTGCAGAATTTGATATACACTAGCTCACTGAATCCTTACAACAACCCGATGAGGACAATTCTACATATTGTAGAGATGAGGAAACTGAGGCTTAAAAATGTGAAATAACATTCCCAAGATCACCGATTTAGTAAGTAAAGGAGCAAGAACTCCAGGGCTAAGTCCGCATAAAGCTTAAACTGTAAGGACTTGTCAACACCCTCATAATTATACTAGGTAAGTTTGGAAGAAGTGAAGAGAAGCTTAAAATACAGCTTCTCTCTGTTCTCAATGAGGCTAAACAAACATGACTATCCAAGACCGTCGGGCATGGGGTATAATCAAGCGTCAGACGGCATGCTGCAGGCCAGGCAAGACAGTGCCAAGGAACTTATGACGCTAGGGAGGAGGGTCACGTGTTATGGTGAGTAGGTGGGCGTGGGGCGTGGGTTTCGTTTTTATTTCTGGTGGGGGTAGAAGGCAAGCATGAGCGCTTTGTCTGTTTGGAGAGCATTTAGGGAAGAGAACGACTTCTACTTTAAACTGAGATTCCATTGAAGAATAACCTATTCCCCCAAATTATCTTATATTTAATTTTGCTCCCTTGGGAGAAAGAAAGGCCTGGCCGCGTGGTATTTATGGCTTGAGCTGATAACTGCAAGGGCTGGAGCTCAAAACCACCAGCCACTCTCAGCTTTTCTGCTCCCGTAAAGGGTTACAGCCTTGGACATGCACAGGGGCAGTCCTACGCTGCTCCATTGGGCCACTGAGTCAGCACAGACTCACTGGGAGAGAGTTTGTTTTTGCTCTGTTGTTATCGTTGGGCAGAATAAGGAAGAGTCTTCCTTTCCTAGCTTGCGAGAGGAGGCCAGCCCATTATCCCTTCCAAAAATTCACCATTCTCGTTTCATGCTGAAACACAGCATGGAAAAAAAGGAAGTGAGACCAGCAGCTCCTCTGCCCACTTCTCTGCATGAGCTGAACAACGGGGCATGCGCCTGAGGCTCTGATTCCTTATGGGGAAAGTGGAGTGGCTGAGCTTGGGCAAAACACAAAATGCACTTGGCACAATGCCCGGCACGTAGTAGGTCCTCTTTAAATAACAGGTCTTTGAAGTGAGAGATAGAGTTCTATAGATCCTTCATTTTATGTGTTTTCTCTTGTATATAATAAGTAACAGCACAGAAATAATAAAGGACCCTGGATCTCAGGATAGGAAAATAACAGCAGCGTTAAAAAAAAAGCATGATTTGGGGAAAGGCCAGTCTTTAGAAATACTAAGGAAATCAAGGGAATAATAGGGGGGGGGCAGATTCTATAAAATTATAGAATTTTAGAATAAAATTATAGAATAATGTAACATTATTTTCTCTAATGAACCCTGCACATTCTGGAAGCTCGGTAGCTCTTAAGATCTATGACGCCTCAGCCAAACACAGACCTAAGATCTACAAAGGCTTTAGCAGCACAGCTGCTGTATCCATGGAAACAAATGCAGAACTCTGGAGATACAAGGGAGCACTCCAATAGAATATATTAACTAGGACACATTTATGACAGAGACCTTACAGTTTAAACCTCGGATCGTTGAGGCAGAAACAATGCTAAAGCAATGGAGAAAAACAACCAGGAAAATGAGGAAAAAAATCATAATATCGAGAGATGGGTAAAGGGGTCATCTCATACATTAAGAACAAGTTTTAATCCAAACTGGTGACGTGGCTCAAAAGTCTTAGATATCTGCATATCCTTTAACCAAGCTATTCTCCCTCTATGAACTGCCCTAGGGACACTAGCTTACCAGGGTATGGTGGCGCTCCCATTTAAGAAGGGTCATCACAATGTTAGTGGTAATAGGAAACAACACAGCCAATAAGCGATGAGTTATAGAACCATTAAAAACCAGGATGCAAATATGTCTCCTAACATTCTGAGACATTTAGATGTCAGTCTACAATGTAGTGTTGTCTCTTTTTGTTTTGAAAACAAGCAAACAGAAAATATCTTCAACCTTATAAAAGGCCTAGAGAGATAGCCTTCAAATGTTTCCCACGATTTTTCTTTTTCATCTTTTTAAGTTTCTCCCAAAATAAATGTCATGAACTCTTACAAACTGTGGGGAAATGTCCGCGGTAAAACATTTGCCACGTTAACCGAATGACTCAGTGACGCTGATGTCACTAGCCAAGGTGTGCAAGCAAACCGGCTCTCTAGTCCGAAGAGGAGACATCACAGATTCACCAAAGCCTACCAATGTCATCATAGCAAGAAAAAAAAATGGTTAGGATTTCATAGGAAAACAAGTCTCTAGTTACTACTTACCTAATATGCAAGCATGACAGCATGGCAGTGGTACCACCACCAAATACCCACACAGTGAAAAACACAATTAGAAGTGTGGTGCTAAACATCATTTGCCGGGCATAAGTGGCAGTGTCTCTTATGGCCAAGGCAAAGGCCATCGCCCCACGAAGCCCTGCAAGGAAAGGGGAAAGGGCTACTTTTATGCGAGCACAACCAACAGGAGCTTCATCAATGCAGACAATGACATGCAGTCGAGAAACTGACAAGCATGTGAGCGAATCTGCAATATAGTAATATACGGAAAATTAGAGACACAAATAGAATTCACTGGTGATCTTGACATGCATATATTTTTCTATGTATGTACTGTAACAGGCCCTTTTGTGTACAGGTACATGAGTTCTGACGAATGTCCAAAGGTGTGTCACCACCACCACCACCACCACCACCACCACCACCACCACCAAGGTGCAGAACAGTTTCATCCCGTCTTCAAAATCTTCAGTGCTATCCCCTTTAGTTCAGTCTCTACTTACGCCAACTCCTTAGCAACCACTGGTAGGCCCTCCATAGCGATGGCCTGTCTTTTGGAGGGTCTCATATACATAGAGCCATACTGTATATAACCTTTTGAGATTGGCTTTTCGCTCAGCACAATGCTTGTGAGATTCTCCATGCTCCTGTGTGTAATCAAGTCTGTCCTTTTGAGTGCTATGTAGTAGTCCACTGTAAGGGCGTACCCCTTTGCTCATCCATTCAACCATGGAAAACCAGGCAGGTTGTCCCCAGTTTGGCGCAGTTGTGCGTCAAGCTGCGATACACAGCCACGCACACATTTTTCTGTGGATGCAAATTGATCTTTTATTTTCACATTTTACGTAACCTATTTCTGAACCAGGGATTTGAAACCAGAGCACTAGAAAACATCCCCTAGAAAGGAAAGAGACACTATAATATGAATTTTTGATTTGAGTTGTTCAGAAGGATCTTATGTAATCAGCATTACCATTGCAGTTTGGAATTCAACTGGCATGAGGATGGTGAGTACTTTCCGGTGGAAGGCAAGAGAGGGAAAGGTATAACTTACCAGCAAACATCATCATGTGTTGAAAATTTGATCCGATTTTACTTCTTCTTCCCAGATTAAGTAAGAGGGACAATGGGTAAATATTGGCAGCTCTTCCCAAGAAAATAGCAATCTAAAATTAGCAATTGTCAAGGATAATTTCTTTCACAGTTAATATTATGTAGACTACACATTCGAGATGATGGAAGATTATCTAAGGGAACTCCATTTCTTATAAACTTTTGATTCTACTACCCCACATAGCTCTTAATTTTTCTTCTTTTTTTGGGGGGGGGGCATAACTGCCCTGGTGGGAGGAAGAAGCCCAGCCTTCTCCTGGAGAAGGCTGCTGTTGGATTTTAACTGCCAACACTATAGGCCACAGTCCCGCACACAATCACTGCGCCACCGGGGCTCAGCCAGCATAGCACTTTCTAATAGAACTTTCTTCAAGTACATGTAAACACTGTGTGTTGGCTGATGGAAGTTCTTTCCCACAGAGATATACAGGGAATGGATGTATACTGCAGCTGAACAATTAAGGGAAGGGGTGGTGGATGGTGGGAGCCAGGCTTCTCACTGTTGGAGAGGGGTTTTACAGACCAGCAAGGGGAAAGGGCTAAAATGATCCCAGTGGTAACATACGCGGAGAGAGAAGTAGAGACATCAGTGTGAACTCCTGGTTAAGCACGTTTCACAAAAGAGATGGTTAGACAGAGCTGTTTCTAGCTATGCACATATACACACGCTGCATATGTACTCTATTTCCTAGCTGAGAAAGCCGATAAGCAATGACACTCCAGCTGTACAGAGCAAACCTAGGGTTCTTGGAGAAATGGCTGAGGCAGAAACTATGCAAGATGAACCTGAACAACTTTGTAGTGCCGGAAAGGAAGGAATGCTTTACAACAAAAATCTTCAAAATAAAAACCACAATGATGGGGGTATGTTGGAGGGACAAAAAGAGTCCCTCATGGCCACTGCTAGAACAATGGAAGCAACAACGAAGAGTTGTATAGGGTGAGAAACCAAAGCATGAAACATTCATGATTTTACACTGAAATAAAATAATAGGTGGAAATAACAGACATAGTTTCCAAGCAGAAGTATTCCCAATATGGTATACAGATTCTTTGTTCTCAAGGAAGTGGACATGTCGATACTAACTCCCTAAGTGTGAACTAAACAGTGTTGTCCTTTCAAAGAACGCAGGATGGAGCACAGGGAGAAACGAGTGAGTTCATAGCAACGATCCCTGACAAACACTACCTTAACCAGATGATAAAAGTTATCATCGACATTGACAGGACTGTATCCTTGATAGGCTGTGATGAAAATGGTACGTCACCCCTCTGTGGCCTTCCTACTTATAATCACAGTCTAATAATGGGAAAGTATCAAACAGGTTGCAAGTAAAGGGCATTCAAAACTACACCAGACTAGATCTTCTGAAGTCTCTACAAGGCAAGTTCGAGAAGTGGGTCCAGTCAAGAGGAGCCTAAAAAGAAATGCAACCCTACTGTGAAGTGGTAACTTGCATGGGATTATGGAGCAAAGGACATTAGGTGAAACCAAAGAACATCTGAATAAAGGGCAGTATGTTACTAAGTGATGCTAACAAAGGAAGCTGGATGTTGGGTATATGGGAGCTCACAACTTTTCTATAAAGCGATTGTAAAATATATTAGCATAGAGATTCCCTTAAAAAACTATGGTGACAGGCTGAGCCCCGGTGGCATAGTGGTTGTGCGTGGGACTGCGGCTCACTGGGATGGATGTTCAATTCCAGCAGTGGCTCCACAGGGGCAAAGGCTGGGCCTCCTACTCCCACCAACAGAGGGCAGTGATGCCCCCCCCAAAATAAAAACTATGTTGATGGCAAAATAACTGATAGTTATCCCAATTCTCTAGTCCCCTTTCTTCTTTAGATTTTTATCTGTTAACGAATATAATTCCCAATCTCCTTTGCAGGTAGGTAAAACCAATGGGATGCCAAGTGGAATTGCTGGGCACATCTTCCTTAAAGGAAAAGAGGAACAATGGGAGTGAGCCCCTTTAGATGTAAAAACAAGGAGCTTAGGACCTTAATAACACCACTTCACACTTTTACATGAGAAAAAAATTTCTATCTTGCTGCCACATCTGTTCAATTTAGGTCTTTGTCACATGTCACAGTCCAACAGTCAGAAAAAAAGACTTCTCTCCCACTAAGGCTTATTCATTGTCAAAAGAAAAAAAAAAGGAGTCCAATGTCATGGTAGGCATTTTACTGGAAGAACATCTATTCCTAATACTCAGAAATCTAGATAAAGTATTTATTTCTGGAATATGTCTATATGCATACATACATATAAACATATGTGTGTAGTGTATATGTGTGTATACATGCCCTGAAGGCATAGTGGTTACAAATTGGGCTATGATTCACAAGGTCCAAAGGTCGAAACTACCAGGCCACTCCATGGGAGAGAGACAGGGCGTTCTACTGCCACAGTCATAGCCTCAGAAACTCAGAGGCAGATTGACTCTGTCCTAGAGAGTGACTGTGAGTGGGCATCCACCTGATGGCAGGGTCTACAGTTCTACAAGCAAATTATTTGACAGTTCAAAATCTCTCAGAAGGTAGGAGGATGCGAAGTTACTGATTTCATGGGAGTCTCCAGTTACTTTTCTTCTTGTTGTCGATAGGTGCCCCTGGGTAGGCTCCAACTCTTCGTGACCCCATGTAGAATAGAGACAAACCCTGCCCGGTTCTATGCCATCCTCACAATCGTTCCTGTGTTTCAGGCTATTCAGGCAACCACTGTGTCAATCTATCTCATGCTCTCAC
>PVJH01014093.1:0-58118 GCA_004026705.1 Nesogale talazaci
CTGGTGACAATTTAAGGATCAAGAGTGTAGGGGTGGAGTCTGACCTGTCAAACCAGAGATAGCCAATGAGACCTCTGTGTGGGCATGACCTTCTCCTGAGAATTTTAGGAACTGCTGTAATTTTCCTCCTTGGAGGCAGAGACATTTCTCTCTCTGCTGACTCCCCGTGAGACATCCCTAAGGAGAAACTACATGGAGCCCTTATGCAGCCCTGGAAGTTGGAGAAGTCACGTGGAGACCCCTACCAGTGCTGAAATGTTTATGCCACTGGATCCAAAGACTTTCTACTCAGAGGCCTGTGATAATCCTGCATTTGGCATCACTGTATGTGTTTCAAGAGTCTGAAGCGGACTTTATAGATTGGGATTGGGTTAATATTGGACTTATGGAATTGATCTGAACTGGGCTGGGTTGTTTTCTCAATTTCCAGTTGCCCTTGTATATAAACCTCTTTCTCATACATATATGAGTCTCTCTAGATTGTTTTCTCTTGTCTACCCAGACTAACACACTGAACCAGTTACAAATATATGGAAAGAGACGAACCTAAACAAGGAACCAAAAACCGAGTTAGGCCATGGCTTCTTTACATCTATATTGTGTGTTTTGGAATTAGGTTGCTAACCACAAGGTAGACTAACAGTTTTGAAGCCACTAGCTGCTGGAGAGAGTTGAGGCTTTCCCGTCCTGTAAAGAGTTAGTCTCAGACACCCACAGAAGCCATTGTATCCTGGCCAGTAGGGTCACTATGAGCCAGGATCGCCTTGATGGCAGTGAGTTTTGAGTGTCCTTTCCAAACAGTTGCTCATTTCTATTGTGTTATCATTTCCTATGAAGTTCTGGAAGTGTAGTTGTTACATTCTGGAAGCCAGTAGCAGCTTCATGAGAAAAGATGAAGCTTTCGACTCCCGCAAGCAACTACCCTCTGGGAAACTCACAGGGGCAGTCAGTCTTCCCCGGCCCTATGTGATTGCCACTCAGCAGCGTGGACTCGGTCTATGGTCGTGAGTTTGGGGTTTGTACTCAAATTCTTATACTGCAAATTATGAGGGGCATCAGTGCAAGCAAATTCAAGCACTCCCTTTTGCAAACTATATTAGCAGATACGTAGATGATCATCTTCTGTGTAGGGTGTAAACTCCTACTCAATAGAAAATGAGTAGATTTAATAAGCTGTTCTATTTTGCCACCTTGAAGGCGTTCTAGCTAGTGCCAACAACTAAGATGGAGATTTTCTAGAGCCCTGTGTGACATGTTACCTCAGCACTGGTCCATGCAATTTACGCCTTTGTTATCCTTCTCCATCCAAAGTTTTCACCATCTCAGACTTGCTTGTCAATATTTCCATGCCTGCCTGAGTACATTTACTGCATATGTTTACCATGTAAACATGTAACATGTAACATGTCATTTCATGGATTGTAAACACTGTTCTATAAATTGTATGTACTTTGGGATATTTACTTTTGCTATTTAGCATCATACTTATGAGATGCATCCATGTTCATATATAGGTATATAACTCTCATTCATCATTTTCATTGCTGTACAGCATTCCATCCAGACCAACAATATGAGGGAACTTCATAAAGCTTGTGGAAAAATTCCATTATCTTTTCATTTCCATTTTCCATGACTTTTCTAAAGTCTCCTTGTGTGTTATAATGCATAGATCTATGTTTCCATTGACTGGGTGCTTTTTCAATTGGTGGTCTTACATTCAGGATACCAGAATCCTCTCTTTTCACTTTGTGTTGGGTAAGTAAACTTTTGTTTTTGAAAAAAGAAAACTCAGGAGTCCCTGGATGGCAAAGGTGATTGAGTATTCAGCTATTAGCCAAAAAGGAAAAGTCAGGTTTCCTGACAGTGCATTTTTAGTGCACTCACCAGCTACAATGAGAACACAAGGTAACAAGTAGGTCCAGTCTCTGAGTTAGTCGAGTGTAGGGTTTCCACAACCTCTGCTATGCTTGTTCAATGCCCCAAGTGGGTTCTGACCTATAGAGACCATATGCACAATAAAGCGAACCACGGTTCTGTCCAATCCAGAGCCCTCCACAAGGTGTTGGTATGCTTGATCCCACGGGTACAGCCAATGTGTCAATCTGTGCATCAATGACATTTTTGACCAGACGGTTATTGTGGGAAGCTGTGCCCTATGCGTCATAGGATGTTTAGCAGCATCCTCACTAGATGTCCACAGCACCCCACACACCCCCCAGTACTCCCACTTACGACCACCAAAAATGTCTCCAAATATTTCCAAATGTCCTGAATCGAGAGCCATTGATCAAGATACACTAAGTACTCGTTTTATGAAAAGCATTTTAGCAGATACTATCGGAAGAACAACAACAAGAAGCCCTGGTGTCCTAGTGGGTTACTTGTTAAGAGTTCTAAAAACTCAACATTTCAAACTCCTCAGCTGCTTCACAAGAGAAAAATGAGGCTTCCTGCTCCTGCAAAAGTTTGAAGCCTCAGAAATCCAAAGGTACAATTCTACCCTGTCCTCTGGGGTCACTATAAGTTGGAATGGACGCAATAGCAGTGATAGTAGTAGTGGCGGCGGCGGTGGTAGTATTTGAAAAGGATGCGTAGAAAATCAGCTGTTGAAAATAAGACCATTTACTCAAAAATAGATACTGAACATCTACTGCACACAGTGAACTTTGACAATACTTGCCCTTAAGGATCTCTCAGTTTACGAGAGGTGAGTGGGGCATAACAGGAAAACGACAAACATAAACTTCTAGTACATTGTGGATGTATAAAGCTAGGGCGATGCACAGGATGGGTGGGAGCATCTGGAAAGGTCACTTATACCAGCATGCTGAGAAAGTGGGCAGCCAAGGGTGTCTGAAAAAGGAAGCTGCACAGAATCTGGAAGAGTCAGTAGGAATTTGCTAGAACAAAAAAAAATTGGAAAGGCATTAGGTGAGTAGCCTAAGCAGTAAGTCTAGAAAACTGATGTATGTAAAAAAAAGTATAAGGAGGTTGCTGCTGCTGGAGCACAAAATGTAACAACAACAACAACAACAATAAAATGATAGATGAGGCTAGAAAAGTGGTCAAGGCCTATGAGTCATGGTACAGAATTTGCCCTTTATCTAGTAACTAGTGGTAGCCAATTTAAGAGACCTGAAATTTCTAAAACAAAAACAAATACATAAACAAACAAAAGCTACCCTGTTGCTCTTGAGTCAAGTCCGACTCACAGTGACCTTATAGGGCACAATAGAACTGGCCCCTAGGGTTTCCAAGGCTGTAATCTTTACAGAAGCAGACTCCCACATCATTTTCCCAAAGAACCACTGATGGAGTCAAGTCCCTACCTTTTTAGTTGGCAGCCATGTGCTTACTCCCTACGCCCACAGCCTTCCTGGGTCATTTCCTACTCTGCCATCTTTGGTGATTATTCAACACACTTTAAATTCCATTTTTAGCACTGAATAATATTCATTGTGTGGCTATTCTACATTTTATTTTTCCATTCAGTTCACGGATATTTCGTTTATTTCTACATTTCAGCTATTATGAATAATACTGCTATGTACAGCCATGTATGAATTAGTGGTATTTTTTGTTTGTTTCTAACATGTGTTTTCATATCTCTTGGCTATAGCCTTAGGAATAAAATTGCTGAGTCATACCGCAATTTTGTTTAACCTTTGGAAGACCAGGCAGATTGCTTTCTGCATCATTTTACATTTCCATCAGCCATGTGTCAGAGTTCCACGTTTCTACTTCCTGACTAATACTTGTTATCCTCTGTCTTTCTGAATATAGATATCCCAGGGTGTATGAAGTGGTATCTCGATGCGGCTTTGTTTTTCATGACCCTAATAACTAATGATGTCGAGCATAATCCCATGTGCGCTTTAGTTATTAGCATATCTTCTTTGGAACAATTGTATTAAAATACTTTGTACAAATACGTTTGATACAATTGATGTATGGAATGTTATAAGAGATATAAGAGCCCCAGATAAGATGATTTTTAAAATACTTCGTACACTTAAAAAATTGTATTTATTTTGCTGTTATTGTTGTTGAGAAAACACACAGCAAGACATATGGCAATAAAATTCAATGATATTGACTATATTCTTCCTCTGTACAATTTTAACAATTTGTATTTTTGTTTTTGGATTTAAGTATTCTTTATGTAGTCTACTTCTACTTATGTAAACAGAGAAAGTAGGTAGGGGAAAGGAAGAAGTGACATGGAGTTTTATGCAGATGTCAACAAGCAGGTTGTGTTGCTTGATTAAAGCGATGGGTCTTGGAAAGGGGAACATTGCTAAATTGTACTGAGGATGTGTCCTTTGTGATTATGGTCAAGACTAAGTAAGTGCAGCAGGCTCGGTTTGTTTTTTTAGAGGCTTGTAATACAAGGCTAAAAACTCTCAAGACCTATTCAAAGATTTATTGAGTGGTCATTAATTTGAATAAAAGCATCTTTTGGGGGAAAGAAAACCATTACTTAACAGGATGCAAAAGCAAAAGGCGGAGGGCCTTGTTGCAAAATGCAATCACTGCTCTTTAGATTTATTTTACTTTGACCCTCTAACCATGTTTGACAATTTCCTTTTAAGTAGCCTCCTTTTCTCTAGCTTCTGGAACACGATGGCCTCCTGATTCTTTTCTCTCTTCAGCTGTCTTTTTTAATGCTCTCAGATTCCAATATCACTGTCTACATCTTAATATTGAAAGTTTAAATGTTATTTTATTTTATTCAGAAGAGGTGTGTGGGCCCTGGTGCTTGTATTATGTTTTGTTTTTAAGAGCTGGAACTGCAACAATAAACAAAAAGAGGTCTTAGGCTCATAGAACTCACATTCTCAAAGGAAGCACAAAACAGCCCTAGTAGCAAAGACTAGTTCTATGTGTGCACTGTTCTAAAATACACACACGTTGAGTACTCACAAAAAATCCTATGATGTAGACATTTTATGGATAAAGAAATGAAGGCACTAAAAGATCAAATGGCTAAATCAGGATTTGAAGCAAGGTAATACAGCTTGTAGTTCATGGCTTTTGCTACTTTAATATTGATACTCAGCAATAAATAAACACACGTAAATAGATTAGCATGGACTTATATGTTTATACATACATATATTCAAACATTCCTTCCCTTGCCTGTGGTGGGAACCACAAGCTGAGCACGGTGAGTGTACTCTGGTAGTGCCTGAAGATCTTACCTTTGATGCCACAGCAGTCAGATTCAGCTCTGATCTGAAGTGGGAACCTCACACACCCAAAGTGTAGACAATTCAAGGTTGGAAATAAAACAGGAAGAGCCAATGACAGAAAGCAGTGCAGTACCAAGCACCAGTGGTTACTGATCAGACAGTGTCCCCTCTGGATAAATCTTCATCTTCTGGAAGCAGTACAACAATTGGAACCATTCAACAATTTCCTCTGGGCACAAAATTGGCCGGGACTCTTTTGGTGCCTGTTGAAGCCCCCAAACAGAATCTGGATGAAGTGAGGCCCCTCTCAGTATGTTGCTGATAGAGCATGGTGTGAACAATTACCCCCAAGCAACTTGTAGGCTTTCTCAGATGATTGCCTGTCAGGGAGCATCTTCCTTCCAGCCCTCGTTGGTGGTTTTCAATGGGTCCCAGATGATGCCTCCAAGAAAGCCAGTGACTCCCTGGACTTTTGGTGGGAACCTAAAGATGCCCTCCAATGAACAACCAATCCCCACTGTCAGTGAAATTTTAAGGTCCTATATTGGGGTTCCAACAATGGCTTATTATGAGACCCTTCAATGGTACTTTCTAATATCCTCTGTAACCAATAGACTATTATTGACCCCAGTCATGTCTTTTACTGAGACCCAGACAATGGTCCCTTCACTGAATGGGATGTTGTCATCAAGCAAACCCCACAGCCTTGGGATGTCCTCATCTGTGTCCTCATCAATGCTGGGTTTAGGCATCCAGAACTCCCCTCTGGGTCATCCAGACTCCTAAAAAGAACCCAAGTAGCCCATATCTGCTCCAAAGAGCATACAGCAGGATGGGAAACCCATAAGATGTCAGATTTCAAGGGTCTACATCTACCATTATGAGAACTGTGGGAAAGCTTATACTAGTCATACCCATTTTGTGAATCATCTTCTAACACACAGGTGAGAGGCACTATAGCAGCAAGTGTAAAGTGTACATCGTCTTTCACCTGTTCTGATGAACTTGCACAGCATGTTTGGATACATACATAATACCAACCATATAGATGTAACTAGTGTAGCTGAGAGTTTATGAGATCTGACCACCTCAAGCATCACCAAAAGACTCATGCAGATTCCTTCATCCCCAGAGCCACAGGACTATAATGAATAGATGGATGAGCCCTCTACATCTCCTCTTTACTTCAGGTTCCCCCTTCGCTTAATTCTGGCTCCTGACCAACTAGTCTCTTTGGTAGATGCAGGCTTTGAAGACATGACATAGTGGCTTATAAATTGGGCTGCTAGTCTGAAGGTCAGCAGTTCAAGACCACCAGCTGCTCCTCAGGAGAATGGTGAAGCATTCTACTTCCATAAAGTTAGTCTTGGAAGTCCAGAGGGGCAGTTCTGTCCTGTCGTATAGGGTCACTATGAGTTGGAATTGACTTGAAGGCCGTGAGCTTGGTTTGGGCTTATGGTATACATATAAACATTATGTATATTTGTATCTAAATCGATGTTAAATGAACCATTTGTGTTGCTGCCCAAAGGTTTGACCCAGGCCTCGAGACGGTGGAAATCAGATCAAAGTTTCCTATACATTTTATGTTATCGTTTATTAATTCTCTGGCGAAAATCCACATAATCATGACAGATCAAATCACTGTAAAATCGTTATCCTTCCTTTTTGCCAGCACCACCATTCGCCTTGCCACTTCCCCCCACTTTCCTCATTCTGTTCTCACATTCCTTGTGCTGTTTCCTTGAGGTCTTTTCCTTCTCGTGTAGCCCATGTCTTACAAGTCTCTATTTTTCTTTGCAGACTCCAAGAACACGAATCATGCTAAAGTCAGTTCTGAATTCAAAGACAAAAATGGCATCTGATGTGGTCTTGTATATTTTGACAACTTTTTCATGACTTTCTCTTAGGCACTGTCGTTTTCCCAGGGTGCAGGACATCTATGACCATGTGTTTCCGCTGAAGTAGTCAGTCGGTCATGAACTTCCTGAGCCAGATAGTGTGTCATTCATAGTGGCAGAGAACACTCAAGCAGCCAGAAAAGAAGAAAAAAACTACTACAGAGCAGTACTAGACATATCCTCACAGGACTGGCTGAAAGAAACCAAATCCACTACTAATGAAGTGATGCCATGCCAGTGACCTTATAGAACACAGGAAAACTGTTCCTTAGACTTTCTGAGATTATCAATCTTTTCTCAATCTGACAGTCTCATCTTTCTCCAGTCAAGCAGCTGATGGATCTGAACCAAAGATCTCTCAGTCAACAGTCCAATGCTTAACCAGCCATACCACCAGGGCTTCATAAATTGAAATTTCCCACTCATATTTTAATTGTCACCACCCATCAATCAACTCTATCCATATAAGAGAAATCTAGAGACTAACTGGGGGAAGGGATAAGATTATTTTTCTTAGGGGAATTCGTGGAGTAAAGAACACTCTGGGTTCCCTGCTCAAGCTATACTAAAAGGTCACGTAGAGGCTGGCAAGAGATTACAAGGTACCCTGGTGGCATAGTGGCTATGCTTTGGGCTGCTAACTACAAGGCCAGCAGTTCCAAACCATGAATCACTTGGCAAGAGAAAGATGAGGCTTTCTCCTACCATAAAAAAATCGCAGTCCTGGAGACTCACAGGGGCAGACCTGCCCTGTCATACAGGGTTGATATGAGTTAGCATGGACTCAAGGGCAGTGAATTTGGGGTGGGGAGAAGAAATACTTATTTGCATATTACTCCTAGGCCAGAGACTTGCTGAGCTACAGAACTTTTCAAGTCTGCCCTAAATATTATTGAAGGAGGAAGAATTCACAGAGAATCTCATATGTATCCCATCATAGCATTTTGAGAAGATTGAAACTTGGACTTGCCTCTTTTTTTATGAAGAATTCTGAAGGATCAAGTCTGGTTGAAGTTGGCCACAGTGGCCAAAAAAAGAAAGAGCTCTAGATTTCCAAGCCTGTGTTTGCTACGGGGCAAGTCGTTTCGTCCGTGTGGGTGCCAACACCAGTATAGGAATCAGTATAGGAATCTTTCCCTTGGAAAGAAAGTTGTGTGGACCAGAGTCAAAGGAGAAGCTAAGCATCAGAGTGTGCATTGTTCACATAAGACTGAGGTGTAAGCAAGACATTCCCATTAGGTTAGTGGGGGAATGACAGGGTTCGCTGAAGAAACCATACAAGTATAAAAGTTAAGGCAGCCTTTGGGTACCTATGTGGGAAGAAGAAAGATGAGACTCTCTACAACTGTGAAGAATTGCAGTTGTGGAAACTCACAGGGGCAGACCTACCCTGGCGTGTAGGGTTGCTAGATTGATGATTAGGTTATGCAAGCAAAATCCAATTAAGACTTCTCTCTACCAACTTCACCTCTCCACCATGGAGGATCCAGAAGCTGCAGAGCAAGGAGGAAGAACGGTGGGGCATGAAGAGCAAAAGACAAACCAATTCTGTTTTCTTCACTGGGTAATCTGTGGAATCTCCAGTCAAGCTGCAGGAATCTGGTTGGGCTAACACAGAAGCTTTACATAGAATGTGCAATGGAAGTTTGGGTTTTGAGTGGTTGTGCTTTAAATTAAATGATTGTAAATATGGCAGTAATCCAATACTGAATGAGTTGTGTAGATAATATTAGAATGATGTTACCCCCCCTAAAAAAAACACAAGTGTAGGAGTGATATTTTACATACCATATGTTAAGGGGGAAAAGGTGACATCGATGAAGTGTGAAGAGAGCAGTGGGCTTCATTTCTTTTCAATATCCAAATTCTTCTTTCGTATGACCGTATCCATTCTTAGAACTTCAATTTCTTCTGGTGACTCTCGATCATTTCTATCCTCGATTTTTTTCAGATCTTCTGGTACATTTATGGAATACCTGCCATATATCTCCAACACAGTGATAATAAAGAGATCACTGTAACCCTTTCATTAGTTGTTCCCTAGCTATCTTATCTGCCATTTTCTTTCCACTTTGTCTTCCACTATGTCTTATTCTCAAATGCTCCTCTCCCAAACCAAAACCAAACTCACTGTCATCGGGTTGATTCCTATTCATAGTGACTATATACAATTGGGCAGAACTGCTCTGGTGGGTCTCCAAAGCTGTAAGTCTTTAAAGGAGTGAAAAACTCTCATTTTTCTATGGGGCAGAAGGTCGTTTCAAACTACGGTGAGCAGCCCAGCGTGTTACCGACGTTGCGACTCGAAATGACTTGCAGATGATCTTCCTCCTAACTCTGAGTTCCCTCAAGTTTCCCCATCCTCCTGTTTTCCCAAGGCTTATCCTTTTTCATTCCTTGGTTTAGGCTTCTTCTAGGAAGCCTTCCCTACACCTGCTAGAGCTCTTAGTTGTCCTGCTTCCGTGCTTTCATTGTCCTATAGCACCAGTTGTATATTTCTGACATCACAGTTACTACATAACATTATAATTGTCTACTTAAGTGGTTGTCTCTTCCACTAAATGGAAAATCCTCAAGACCATATAGTCGGACAGTCTCCTCTTTCTCCAGCCTCACATCTACTAATGTCCTATTGATCTCTTTATAGAAAGGGCTTGGTATGAAATAGGTTCTTTTTCAGAACCTCAACCTGAATTACTTTTTACCCTCCCCTCCCTTTGCCCATTAAATTTCCAATCATTCATAAAGATTCAATGCAGTCTACCCCTACAGACTGTGTCAATCATAACAAACTATAGATAACATTTTGAATAAAGTTTATTCCAGAACACTTCATCGTGTTCATATGGAATCTGTATATGGACCAAGAAGCAATTATTCCAAGAAAACTAGGGGATAGTCCTTGGTTTAAAATCAGGAAAGGTGTCTCTCGGGATTGTATTCTTTCACCATATTCATTCCATCTGTATGCAGAGCAACTAATTCCAAAAGCTACACTATATGAAGAACATAGTATCAGGATTAAATGAAGGCTTATTAACAACCTGTGATATGCAGACAATAATACATCCTCACTGCAGAAAATGAGAAGAACTTGAAGCACTTGTAGATGAAACTGCAGCCTTCACTGTGGATTGCAACTCATGTGAAGAAAACTCAAATCCTGACAATGAGGCCAACAGGTAACAGTATGATAAATAGATAAAAGGATGAAGTTGTCAAGGATTTTGTATCCACAATCAATGCTCCTAGAAGTAGCAGTCAAGAAACTAAGCAATATGTTGCAACAGGTAAAATCTGCTGTATAAGATCTCTTCAAAGTGTTGAAGAGCGAGGTCAACTTGAGGATGAAGTTGTGCCTGACCAAGGCGTAGCATAGTCATTCATCTCAGATGCATGTTAACGGTGTACAGTGAATAAAGAAATCGAATCAGAATCAATGCACTTGAATTATGGTGTTGGTAAAGAATGTTGAAAATACCATGGACTGCCAAAACAAAATCTTCAGAGAACGGCAGCCAGAATTTTCCTTGGGAGTAAGGATGATGAGTCTTCCCACAGTCTTTGGATGTATCATCAAAAGAGATCTGTCCCTGGCAAAGGGAATCATGTTTCGTAAAGTAGAAGGGCAAAGGAGAAGAGGGAGATCTTCAAGGAGATGAAATGACACAGTGGCGGCAACAGTGAGCTCAGAGATAACAACTGTGCAGCTGGCTCAAGCCCAGACAGTGCTTCCTCCTGTTGGAGCCAGGATGACTGATTCAGAACTGACGTGCTGGCACCACACCTCATAACAACAAAAACAGAGAAGCACGTGGATTTTATTTTTCTTAGAACTGTGGTTCTCAAATGGAAGAGATTTTGCCCCTTCCCTGTGGCAACTTGGGAGAGGGGTACTACTGACTTCTACTTAACAGAAGCCATGGATGTTGCTGAACATCCTACAATGCACAGTCCAGCCCTTCATAACTAATTACACATCCCAACATATCAATTGTGCCAAAGTTGAGAAACTTTGCCCTAGGGCATTCAAAGCCTCTGGTAATAGCATAATTTCAAGCATTATTTACCTCGTGTTGAATTACAGAGCTGTCTGTAAAGTTCAGCCCTGTGTTCTGGAGTCTAAGATAATGGTGGAGAGGAAGAAGGAATCGTAAAGATAAAGTTTTGTGGGCTAGGGTTTTAGTTGGTCTCCTTGGATGAGCAAAAACACATTTGAATGTATGCTAAAACCCAAATTTGGGAACATGCTCATTTACAGAGAGCTGGGTAATTCTATAAATGGTCTGATGCCCTTTAATTAGATTCAGAGAACCCTTTAGATCCATTAGTATTTTTTAATCTTATAAACGTTCCATTGACATATAATTCACATATATAATTGAATGGTTTGAATATAATGAAAATAGTTGTGCAAACATCACCACAATTAATTGTAGAACATTTTCTTCATTTTTGTTCCTATTATAATTAGCTCCCCACTTTCCCCTAACCTATCCCACCATAATGCTAAGGAATTGTTCATCTGTTTTGTATGGATTACTTATGTTGGATTTCGTATAAATACTATCATACAAAAAGTCAAACAATGACAACAAAGAAAAATCTCAATGTAAAAAAGGCAGAAGATAATAGAAACTAGAACAAATTGGAATTAAATCAAAAGGGGAAGCAAATCATAATATATGAAATTTTAACCTAACTATATCTATAACTGTATCCACTTTCCAATGTATTCTGTCTGAGAACAAGACTATTCACATTCCTGGTCCCTGGTCTGAGAGAGTTCAATGTAGGGTTAATCTGCATGGGGATCCCGCGAACGGATTTTGGGCTTTCACTCTCATCCATAGTATTCTGCAAATTGAGTGCTTAAATTTTAAGCTCTAATATAATACCCTCCTCTGCAGATATATAACTATTTTAAACAGACTTTTTTTGTGTGGTATCACTGCCCTGGTGGGAGCAGGAAGCCCAGCCTTGCTCCTGGAGAGCTGCTGCTGAATTTGAACTGTCAACCCTGTGGGCCGCAGTCCCTCACACAACCACTAGGCCACCAGGGTTCAGTCCTAAACAGTTTTATTGACATAATTGGCATATCATACAATTCAAAGGTTCAGTCACATAAAGAATAGTTGTATAATCATCACTACAATCAGTTTTAGAACAATTTCTTCATTCTTATACACATCATTATTAGCTCTCCATTTCCCCCCCAGACTCTTTTGCCACACCCCTAAGGAACCATTTATCCAGTAACTGGCTCTTTAGATTTACATAAATTATAAATCTACCCTGAATTTCATATAATGAAAAATGTTTTTAAAACTAACATCCAATAACAAAGTAAAACATATGAAAACTTCAATCAAAATGCAAACAGAAGATATTAAAAGCTGGAATAAATTTTAAATAGATCAAAAAGGACATCAAATGATCAGATGTTAAGTTTTAAGCATTTGCAATCATCCACTTTCCAGTGCACTCTAAATGATAACAAACTGTTGACACCCTTGGTCTATTGTCAGAGGGGTTCATCAGGGGCATAATCCATGAGAATTTCCCCTTCGTTTTTTAATAACTGAAGCAATTTTAAATGGGTCAAAAAAGAGAACATATTAGATCAATTATTTTTTGACTCAAAGTAAGTATACTTGGCCAAACTCCTGTGAAAGTGAATAAAGATATCAAAATGAAAACTTGTTAATCTGTATATGTGTATATGCCATACACTATATAAAGTGCTTCATATTATTTCTTTTAATCCTCACATTAACATTATCAATTAGACACTATTATTACCAAAAGGAGCTCTGGTGGCATCATGGTTATGCGCTCGGCAGCAAAGTTCAAGGTCTGCAGTGTGAAGGCACCAGCCTCCGCAGGACAATGGGGTGACTTTCGACTTCGGTAAAGAGTTACAGTATCAGAAATTGACAGGGTATATTTGGCCGCATCCACTAGTGAAACAAATCCAGTGACACTCATCTATGTATAGGAAAGAGCTTTGTATCAAGAAATAATTATGTATCAAGAAAATATTCCAGCCCACTCCAACTCAAGTCTATAAGGACCAATGCTAGTCCATAAGTCCCACTTCCAGCTCAGACCGTCACATGCAATAATGCAGAATGCAGGAAAATCGCAAGCTGTTGGGTGCAAATCCGTGTGGATTCAACGATGGTGGATGCATCACAGCAGTCAGGGTTAGCCCACAGGAAGCTGAAGTTTGAGAGAAAGAAGAAGGTTCCCAGAGGCCTCCTTAGGAGAAGGCGACACCCACAAGGAGGCACCACCAAGATGTGACCTCATTGACAGGTTGAATACCTGTCAATACCACCCCTACGCTTTTATATACCTTCAAATTGACATGAAATATGTAACTACCACATAGGGGCAGTTCACCTGTCCTATAAGGTCGCTAAGAGGCAGAATCAACTTGATCGATGGCTGTGAGCTTGGGGGTGGGGGGATTAATGCTAAGAAATAAGTATCTGAATCCAACGTTTTCCTATTACACAACGCTAGATACTAAAGTACTTAAAGTACATCAAAATCAAGTTCTCAAAGCAGGACATATCTTCTAATACTCTGAATATTCTGTTTGCTTTTGCCAAAATAAAATAAATAAATAAAAGTAGTTTGGCATCTATTCTCAGTCGAGTAAGACCTTGAATAGGACACCTTAGTTTAGTATATTTCCAATATACTTTAGTATATTTCTAATTGGGGACACTGTACGCCAAAGGAATCGTGTGTGGGATGGAAACCAGGAGATGTTAATTAGTTAGTTAATTAATTAATTAATTAATTAGTTCCTCATGTGTACTTGATCAAAAGATTGTGGTGTTTATCTCAGTATTTCTTATCTATAAAAATGTTAAGATTTAGTTGTGATAGCAATAGAATGCAATAGATGTCACATATCCCACATCTAGTGTACTAAAAAGATGTGTTGACTTTAAGGTTTCTTCTCAGGTCCAAACATACTGCTTACCCAAAGGTCCCAAATATTAAGTCAAAGATTCCCTTTTTCCAAAGGCACTACCACCATCTATATCATCTTGGAGCTGTCTTCAAAACTCACCTTCCTTCCTTCTGTGGAGTGGGACATAATGTCAACCTTCCACAAGACAATAACTAGTGCTTTTTTGATGTAACCTCTAATACCACTATTGTATTAACCCTGCTCTTCCAGGAAGTGACTGCTCCTTTACAGGAAAGGACCAATGCATATTTCTCTAGCTGTGTAAGAATGGTGGTCACTGTAATAGGACTGGACCTACATTACAATGCCTCCACTACAGATCAACAACTGCCCCAATAAAAAAGACAGTATATGCTGATGCTGATGTCTGACCTTTTCATACTAAAATTGGCACAACTTGGCCCCACCCACCATCAATACTGACTTTAATATGACATGCTTCCTCCTCAAATATCTTGAGGTTACATCTCCAATTGCTGGGTGTTGCCATTCCGTTTTGATAACACAGCTCAAAATGTCTCCCTTCTGATTGAGGAAGAGCTACCAAGAAATTCCTTCACTGTTTCCTCCTCCTAATACTTTTCTCTGTGGTTCTTCTGGGTCTCCAACTTGACAATCTTGAGGTTTTTCCTCATATAAAGCTAACAGTATGTGAGGATGAAGTTTGGCAACAAGAGGCTGCAATTACTAGGGAGCTTCCGCCAATTCAATTTGTCCTGGCATCCATTTTGAGCAAGCGAACAAGTTTTCTGAATGTCCAACCTGCCCACACACCTGTCTACATGCTCAAGTGAACGTATTACTCGCTCAATTCAGCATGAGCTGAAAACATTTACACACACACACACACACACACACCATTTGACTAGCAGAATTAAAGTGCAGAGTGTTTTTTCCTTTTGTTTTACATAAGAAGATTGAGCCCTTCTATACTCTATCAGATTTTAAAATAGGGTATTTTTAGATAAAAAAATAGAGGTGTGAAGCATAAAAGAACTAGAACAGAAGAGCAAGCACAAGAGATAATGTCCAAATATAATTCCCCTGTTGCTGCTGCTGGCTATGCAGTGGAGTCAACTGGAAGGAAGCTGATGCCTCCGTTGCTTGGAAGTAGGCAGACAAAGATTCAAGGAGGAGGCCTCCCAAATCAATGACCACAGAGTGCCTTCCCTCGGCACATTTCTGATTCCCTCTCTCTGCGGCCTTTGATCCTCACTGACTGTATAAACTTAATGACCAAAGAGTGTATTCTTTGGGGTCAGCAGAACAGTGGGCAGTGGAAAAGGAAACACAGGAGCTGGAGACATAATGTTCTACCCATACATAATAGTGGCATTTCTTTTGAGGAGAAACCAGAATCAAATAGCAGGAATTTCTAGCTCTTCAGATTCTGAGGAAAACAAAGTGACCTTGGCATCTAGTAAAGAATCTCCAGTTCCCAAACGTGAAGTTATTACCTAAAATAAGATTAGATTCTACCCTGTGGAAACATATTTGTGTTCTGCAGTCAATTCCGGGTTAACCTTTTCAGGGCTACTGAATTAATTGGTTCTTAACTTGTCTCTATGGACTGCCTTGGGCTCTAGAGGTTTTCATGTACTCCAAAGGAGTTTTGTGTGGGACAGTCAGCTGTTGAAGGTAACTTATTTACACATGCTTCTCGACTCCTCTGAGGGTGAGAACTGGAGACGGCAGCCCCTCCCAGAGAGCACACAAGCCCAGCCCAGTGCAGCAGGACTTAGGATGGGTGGGGTCCATCTAGTACATCAAATATGATAGTCCAGAAAGAGGCTGACCTATGGAATCGCCCCAGGCCAGCTTCCTGCTTCATGGTGCTTCTCTCTTTGCTCAAATGCTTCTGCTCCATCCCCCAAACCACGGAGGAGATGGGGAGCTGTGGAAATTTCAAAACCCAGCAACGCAAATGGGCACTCCCTCAGGAATTACTTATGCTCTAAAGATGTATGAAAGTGAGACGCATATTGTTTAAAATAATATTTATGAAAATGATAACATAAATGTTTGGTGATTATTTCTGTAGGATGGGTTACTGGTGATTTTTGTTTTCCTCTTTGTGATTTGTGACTTCCTACATTTTCTATAATGACCACATACAGGTAGACACCAATTTATGGCAGGATTCTACTCCATTGACTCCGTCATAAATTCATCATGTTCTAAGTCAGATGTCCTTTTGAAAACTTATATTCATAATTGGCTTTGATTTTCCTTTTCTTTACAAGCCTGATTTTTAAACACCTTTGGACATCTGAAAATGGTAACATCAAAAAATTACACCCCGCAACAAGTATAGAATACATATTACTAACCATAAAATGTATAGCATCCACTTCACTACCACCCTGCTCATCCCCCCACAAAAAAAGCCAGATGTTTGCAGCTGTAGTTTTTGTAAATCAAATACTTCATAAGTCAGGGACTTCCTGTGTTACTTCTGTAGATTTCTCCAACTTCATCTTTGTAAAAGGTAGTCTTCCTAGATGAGTCATTTCTGTTTCCCATCAGCTCTATCTTCAAGTGCTATGGACTAGTCCAGATATATTCAGGCAAAAACTCAAGTGGGGAGATTTCCACTTCCAGTATAACTATTTTTAAAGTCATGGAAATCAGATGAAGGGTGAAGATACTGGACAGACTTTCTCAGTGGGCCCCCAGCATAAACATGGTTCGCCCCAGCTGGTTCCAATGACGAGAGCTTATCCAAAGACAACACGCAGGATCACCTTGCGGTCTTTTGGCAAAGACTATCGACAGGGAGTGATCAGGATTACAGAAATCACTACAGTGGATTGACGGTGGGAAACCCTCACTACTCCTAGCACCAAGGGGTCACAGAAGAAAATAGAGTTACCAGAGCCCCATGATAGCTAGAACCATGGAGAAGTTTCCCAGTAAGTACTAAAGTGTCCAAGGAGTAGATGCCTCCAGGGATGCAGTGCCCCTTCCTTTACCCACCTCCTAATCGTCGACCATTTCCATCATAGGTTCAAACCCAACTAGAAGCTACTGGGAAAGGAGGTCAAGAACATTCCATCCACACCATGGACTAAATGCCATGATGACCATAGATGCCCACCTTATGGGCCGTGTAGCATCCCCCAAAGGCCACACCAGAAGGACTCAAGGTAGAAGCCTGACTGAACAAAATGGCCCCTACCTCAAATCTACCTGCAACCTTGGACTTAGGACTGAAGGATTCGGATGGGAGAGGAAGCAAAGGGTGGCCACTTCAGACTGTGGAAATGGAGCTCGTTGGACCTTGGGTGGGACCCCTGGCTTAGTGGGTCTCCAATGAAAGGGGACCCACCAGATTTTTAGCACCTCAATGCTCCCCTTGCATTTATATGGCAGGTATCAATCTGTGAGGCAAGGATTCACACCTGTAAGAATGAATACAGGAAAAGTTTTCCGAGTTTCAATTGCCATGTTCAGTGTAAACAGATATCAATCAATCAATCAAGAAATCAAGCTGTACAAAGGAACAATACATGAATTGCAGCTTTAAGTTAGACTATACTCGCACAAATTCCTCATGTCAACAGTAAAATTCTACTTAACGCGAGCCCCAACCTAAGAACAGTTCATTCTTATAGCATGGCTCTGCGTTATACTTGCCTTAATGATCACTAAATGTAAGGCTATTATAGCAAAGTGTGATGAAGAAAGCAGATGGTGCCCGACTATCGATTGAAATAGTGTCTGTGGTCTTAAACGCTTGAACTCAAACAAGCAGCCATCTAAATGAGACATCAGCTAAATCCACATGGAAGAAGCACACCAGCCTGTGTAATCCAAAGATGATAATAACAAAATAAAAATATGAAGAAAGGAAAAATATTAGAACTTAAATTGTGAACACCCAATTGGTAGATGGTTATGGAGGACAGAGGGAGCCCCAAATAATCTTCAGACTGCTTAGTCAGATCAAGCTTCTGGAAAACTCCCCTTAAGCCACAGGCAAGGAACCCAACTGCTTTGAAATCAAACTGAGATTATTGTGAACTCAATTATGATGGATCGAACCATAGTACAATCAGTTGACCGCCCTCTTGACTCATCTTGAATTTGCTCTAGCTTGAAGTATTTCTCACCTGTTCCAGGAAAGAAATTTATTCCCTGGCCTTCTAAATATTCAGAGTGGTCTCTTCTTTATTATAATCTACTTGTATTATTATCACTATTATTATTATTATTTTCTTCGTGCTATTTTGTTTTGTTCATTTTCTTATAATTTCTGTTGCAATTCTCAGTTTGTGAAGCACAGAAGAAATGAATACCTAGAAACAAAACTGATGCAATTGTTTATCAGGAATGTAGAGGGGCGATGGCAGGTGGGAAGGGTGAGGGGGTTTGGGGAGAAGCCAAATGCAGAAGAGGGAGGAAGCACTAGAACTGGTTTTCATGATGCATATACAATTGTTAGTAAAGGTTATTTAATCCTAGAAATGCATGATATGTGAATATTATATCACAAAAACTACTTTAAAAAGAAAAAAAGGAAACCAAAATTGATGGATGGTTACTAAGAAGGAAGGAGGAAGAGTTTTTTGTTTAGGGGGCATTGAGTTTATATTAACGTTGGTGGAATCATTTGAAAAAAGGATCTTAGTAATCGTTGCACAACACGAAGAGTATAATCAACAGCACTGAATTACACATGTAGAAATTGTTGAATTAGAGATGGCTTTGTTGTGTATAGCTTTTGCCACAGTTAGAGAAAATATAATTACATGGATGACAATGAATTCAAGGAAGAAGAGTATGTTGTAGAATTGAATATGGAGATAATTGGACAACTCTTCTTGATATGGTTGAATTATTGAATTGTGTGACATGTGGATGAAGTACTAACAAAACTATTTTTAAAAGAATATTCAGTCCACAAGAGAATAAAGAATATGCTTAGAAAAACAGAAAATTGATGGAGGGTAGGAGGCAAAAATTAATAACCAGTGTAATCTGCCCTTTTATCTCTTAGATGCCAGTTCCCCCTTGTTCAAAGGAAGAACTATTCATTTAAAAATATCAAGGAGATAAAATTATATGTCCCATCACAAGACGATATTGATTTAATTATACTCTTATCTGAAATCTAAATCAGAACATTAGCTACCACCAGTACTCTGCATCCAGTAAGCAAAAAAATAAAAAAGGAGTAAGAAAAGTAATTGATTAATATAAAATGTACACACCTGTTTACTGACTAAGGCAAAGGGTGCACAGTCCTCACTTACTAACAAACTAATACCCTCCCCTACTTGTACCACTTACAATGCATGTCACAGGTCAGTAGCTGGAAAAGTTGGCTATTATCCTCTCCAGGATGTATGTTCTCATGTGCTCCAAGCCCAGAATATTGAGAATGAGGAGGGGGCTTCAAAAGTTCGTGGGAAAATGGGATGGAAATATTATGGAATTTTTCTATAAACTTTTAAAAGTTCCTGCATAGTCCAACACTGGAAGAGAAAGCCTATCTACCAAAAGAGTCATAGGCTCTCACTACTGTTTATTGATAATTGCTCGGGAAACACATGTAGAAGAGAGTGCTAAGGGGGTAGGCTAAAAGAGGGAACATATACGATGTAATAGACTTAAATTCATTGACACATTGTACTCATACAGAATTAGAAATTAAAAGTAGTTGGATGTAATTTAATGATATGTCATATTGGATAATCTAACAATGGGCTGCATTATTAAAATAAAAATGCCTGAATTTCTCTGACATTCTATAGAAAAAGGCATTCAAAGATTCAAGTAAATTAAAATCATCTTAGTGTTTTCTAAAGAAACAAAGCCAGATAGATGATGGGTAGAAAGATGAATAGATAGATAATTGACAAAGTAGCTATCTATATCTATTGGAAGAGAAAAATCATGTGACAGGCATTATTTTGTCCAAAATCTAAAGGTCTAGCAGTAGAGGATAGGACTGTGAGATTTTGGCAGGATGTCTATTTATAGTTTGGAAATAGAGTCATTCACTTTGTAATTAAATACTTTTATTGGGGACTCTTACATGTCTTATCACAATAAATACATTCATCCAGTGTGACAAACACATTTGCACGTATGCAGCCAACATCATTTTTAAAGCATTCACTTCCCACTTGAGCCCATGCTATCAGCTCCCCAATTCTTCCCCCTCCCTCCCCCACCCACCCTCCCTCATGAACCCTTGATAAGTTATAGATTATTATTTTCATATCTTACATTTCCCTCCGTCTCCCCTCATCCACGTTTCCGTTGTTCGTCTCCCTAAAAGGGGGTTATAAGTTGATCTATCCGATCGATTCCCCCTTTTTCCACCTATACTCCCCTAATCCTCCCTACTCTCATTGTTGGCCCTGGGTTTGTTTTTGTTGTTTTAAATCGTTTTATCAGGGGTTCATACAACTCATCAGAACCCATGCATACATCCATTGTGTCAAACATATTTGTACATGTGTTGTCATCATCATTCTCAAAACATTTACTTTCTACTTGAGCCCTTCATATCAGCTCTTCATATTCCCTCCCTCCTCACCCCCCTTCCTCATGAACCCTTGATAATTTATAAATAATAATTATTATTTTGTCATCTCTTACACTGTCCCACATCTCCCCTCACCTATTTTTTTATGTCTGTCCCCCAGGGAGGTTATATGTAGATCTTTGTAATCGGTTCCCCCTTTCTACACCACCTTCTGTCCACCATCTCAGTATCATCATTCTTACCAATGGTCCTGAGGGATTCATCTGTCCTGGATTCCCTCTGTTTCCAATTCCTATCTATATAATTGTACATGCTCTTGTCTAGCCAGATTTGTAAGGTAGAATTGGGATCGTGATAGTGCTGGGAGGGGAGGGGTAGGAATCATTAAAGAACTAGAGGAAAGTTTTTGTTTCACTTTTGCTATGCTGCACACTGACTGGCTCATCTCCTCCCTGAAACCTTTCTGTAAGAGAATGTTCAGTTGCCTACAGATGGGCTTTGGGTCCCCACTGCACACTCCTCCTCATTCATAATGATAGGATTTTTTGGTTCTTGTTGCCTGATAACTGATTCCATCAATACTTCATGATCACACAGGCTGGTGTGCTTTTTCCATGTGAACTCTGCTGCTTCTCAGCTAGATGGTCACTTGTTATCTTCTTTTAAGACCTCAGACTCTATATCTTTCTATAGATATAGATGGATACCATCAGCTTTCTTCACCACATTTATTTTGCACCCATTTTGCTTCAGCAATTGTGTCAGGAAGGCAAGAATTACAGAATGCCAGATTACTAGAACAAAGTGTTCTTGTGTGAGTGGAGACCCAATGTCCATCTTAAACCTTAATTCTTAACATATAGATATGAGCACATAGTTCTATCCCCCTCTTATTTTACACACACACACATACACACACGTAAGTACATGCCTGTATTTAGACCTCTATAAATATCTTTTTCCTCCTGGTTCTTTCCTCTATTTCCTTTTACTTTCCTCTTGTCCCATCATCATGTTCAGCCTTCATTCAGGTTTAGTAATTTCTCACTGCTACATTGCCCTTGATTAAGCCCCACTAGACAGGCTGAATCATTCTTCGAGAAATCTCCGCTTTGGGTCTGTAAGCCCTCAACTGATTTAATGAGGCCCATCTACATTATGAAATATAATCTGCTTTACTCAGGCCAATTAATTTGAAATTTGCTGTTTTTGTTTGGTGTCCTCTAGTTGCATCTGACTCATAGTAAGTCTGCTAGTCAGGGTTCTCTAGAGAAACAAAACCAGAACACTTATGAATATTTATATGTAATTACATATAAGTTATACACTTTGGAATCTTGTAATATTATATATAATCATAAGTGTGTATACGTGTGTGTTATACAGTGAGAAGGAATATAACAGCTAACTAATTAGTCTACAGAGTAGTACAAAGGACTCAGTTCAACTTACTTTGTGAAACAGTTAATATATTGAAGGTCCCTCAACTCAGGAGAGCTGCCATTCCAAGATCAAGGAAGCAGATAGCAGAGTCTGCCCACAGGCAGCAGGCAGCAGGGTGGGGCAGCTATAGTCAGTAGAGGTGGAGCTTAGCAAAGCAGGTCCTGATTGGATCTCAAACTCAAGCGATGTACCACAGGGCAACAGGATCGATTCACCAGCCTTGAACTCAAGATCCCCAAGGAACCTTAAGATCTAGCAACATGATCCATGGGTTGGTTTGGCCCACAGGTAGTGCAGCGCATAGTTAAGGCAAAAAACTAGCTCAAGCAGCACCACACTAGTCTGATCACCAGGGAGGAAGAGAGATGGGATGCCGGGTCTCAGAAAGTATATATCTCAGTTGCCCTCCAAACAAGCTGCAACCTGATTAAACTGCACCCACATGTTCCCTTTGAGGTCTAGTTGGCACAATAAACCTAGTTGGCACAGTAACCTTATGCACTACAGAATGAAACACTATCCAGACTTTAATCATCCTCACAATTTCTATTATGTTGGATCTAATTCTTGAAGTCATCTTGTCAGTCCACCTCAATGAGGGCCCTCCTCTTTTGTAAGGTTATCCATACTTGGGTGACAAACCAGCATGTAGAACCAGATCACAACAAAGGGGTAAATGCTGGCTTGGGGCATTATTGCCTAAGAAAAGCAAGAAGGGCGCCTGTGATGGGGAGGGACTCACTAGTGTGGGGTGTAAGAGACTCCAAAGACTAAGGAGCTGAGGATGGCTTACATGCAGGTGAAGGAACAACCTAGAGTAAGGGGGTGGGGGTGGACCTGAGAAAAGTGAAGAGAATGTCTCTAAGAAGAGGCGGCCTAATGTGGAGTGTCAGAGCCCAAGAAAGGTAAGAAAAGCATTAATTGTATGAAAAGAAGAACAGCCTGGCCTTGGAGGCTGGACAGGGCAGAGGTCACAGCCTGAGCAAGGAAGAAGAAGGAGAACCTCCCTGCAGAGGTGGCCTGTCATAGGATGCCAGAATCTGTGTGATGAGAAGAGGGCATGCACACAATGAGTGTGGGTAATGTGGGACATCAGAAAGCAAATGGGCCGGAAAGGGAATCCTCACACAACAAGGTAGCCTTGTGTGGAATATCAGACACATAGCAGGATCAGCAGAACATCCGGGCAAGCTGTTGGTGTGGCATCAAGTGTGGAAGCAAATGTAGGTGAAAAGGGTAAACCCATAGGGGAGGGGGGAGTGGAGGGGTTAGAAAATTATCAAAGAGTCCTAGTGGCATAATTAAAGTCAGCTGTTGACTGAAAGGTGGAACCCACCAGCCACCCCAATGGAAAAAGACGTGGCAATCTGCTTCCCTAACGGGCAGTGCCTTGGAAGGGGAGCAGTTTGATCCCGTCCTATAAGATCACTTTGAGTCAACATTGATCTGCTGGCGGTGGGTAATCCAAATCATAAGTATCTTTTTCAAGCTAGGTTACTCCACACCAGAGACAAGGATTAGCAGAAGGAGAAGGGGTGAAATTAGGGTGAACTTTATGGTCTTGGAGAAAAATTGGTAATATCAATGAGAACCAATGATTTTCAATATAAAAATAAACGTAGACAGACTAGACATGGTGGTGCACTGACTTGCACTCCACTGGTAATCAGAATGTCAGCGCTATGAACCCCTCACCCAACCCACGTAATACAGATGTATTAGTCTGCTTCTGTAACGATTTACAGCCTTGGAAACCCTCTGGGGCCAGTCCTACATGAGCAAAGGGTTGGAATGGAAAGCTATGAGTTTCATTTGATGTGGTCGAAGTCTCTTTGGCTTTCTGGTTCAACATGTAGAAATCTTAGAAGCTGTCGCTCAGACACTAAGAGGAAATGCTGAAAAAACTGAAAATCAACTTTTTTTAGAAACATCATAGAATCAAGGTCACAGGGCAAAGTAACCCCAAACCTAGAAATATGAGCAGATAAAGGAATGACGTCTTACCGGAAGCAAAAATTACCACTGGACCCAATAGAGGGTAGGGATACTTACAAGGTATCTGACTAATTGCTGTAAATCGAGCTTACTGGAAGGAACTCTGGTGTCACCATGGGTTAAGCACTGGACGACTAACTGCAAGGTCAGCGTTTTGAACCCATCTGCTGTTCAGGGGAAGGAAATGAGGCTACCTCCTCCTGTAAAGATTCCCAAGCCTTGGAAACCCTGAGAAACAGTTCCACTCTCCCCTACAGGGTTGATCTGTATCACAACGGACCTGATGCACAGGGTGGATGTGGAACACGAGTCAAATTGAGCGAGAAAAGTCCAGAGGCCAACCTTTCGAGGATTGCCCACACGCCTGTGAGCTAAGCTGGTCCAGCCTTACCAGGTTCTCAGTGTTTAGGTAGGAGAGGAAGCCATGTTGAACCACACCTGGAGTGCCCCTCTGTTTTCACAAAAGTTCCCTACCCTCAAGGGAAACTATTTTGCGAGATACTAAGAGGGTGAGCTTTACCAGAGTCGGATCTTTATAAGAATCCTGATGTTGCAGTGGTGAAAGCACCCAGCTGCTAGTTGAAAGGTGAACTGTTCAAACTCTCATATTACAGACCATTTCCACAGGGACTTCAGGCCTTAGAAACCCAATGTAGTTCTACCTTGTCCTGTAGCCTCACTATGAGTCAGAATGGGTGACATGGGTATAGGGGTGGGTTTGGGTTTTTTTTTCGGTTTTGAATTTTTTTTGGGGGGGGGGCATCACTGCCTCTGGTGGTCGTGGGTGCTACCACCCAGTGCCGCTCCTGAGAGCCACTGCTGGAATTGAACCGCCAAGCCCGCGGGCTGCAGTTCCGCACTCTCAACCACTTACGCCACCGGGGCTCAGCCCTTTGGTTTTGAATTTTAAGCAACGCAAGGAAAACAAAATTCCTACCTCTGGGCCCCCTTAGCCTTTCATGTTGTGGAAGGAAAGTACCCAACTTCAACTCTGTAGAGCCTTCTTGCCAACTTAAGGTGGGGAAAAGGCATAGACACACTTGTGAAGGCCACAGACTAGGTATACATGCTCACTAAAAGACAAGAGGCCAATCCAATGTCATGAGCAGTTCCTCCCCACCCATTAAATCGCTGTGTTTGTCGTTCATTGTTATTGAGTTTTTCTCTGATTCACAACAACCCAATGTACAGCAGAACAAAATACTGCATGGTTCCATGCTATCCTCATGTTCTGTTGTTGTCTTCCAACTTAAAGGACTGATCATCTAACATTATTTGGACTAGAACTTGTTATGAACTATAGTTTATTTTTTAATAATATTTTATTGGGTTTTAGGTGAGATTTCACCCTCCTTGCCTCCAGGGAGCATTCTGGCCAGACTTCTCCCAAGGCAGATTTGTTGGTTCTTTTGGCAGTCCACGGTACTTTCAATATTCATCCTAATCCAAACCCATTGATTTGTCTTTGGTCTTTCTCATTCAGTGTCCATCTTTCACATGCATACGAGCTCATTCGAAATACCATGGCTTGGGTCAGGCATTCCAGTCCTCAAAGTAGCCTCCCTGCTTTCTAATGCTCTAAAGAGGTCTTGTGCAGAAGAGCTATCCGGTGCAATGCATCTCCTGATGCCCTGACTGCTGCTTCCATGAGCACTGATTGTGGATCCAAGCAAGATGAACTGATTGATAGCATCCATCATGTTTACCATTCATCATCACATTACCCATTGGTCAGTTGTGAGAACCTCGGTCTTCTTTACATCGATTTGTATCCACACCGCAATCCTTGAGCTTCACAAAAAACTGGTTCAAGTCTTCCTCACTTTCAGCAAGAAAGGTTGTATCATCTGCACATTGCAAGTTGTTCATTCTTCTTCCTCCAACCCTGGTGCCACGTTCTTTTCTATATAAGCCAGCTTCTACCATTATTTGCTCAGCCCGCAGATTCACTAACTCTGGTGAGAGGATACAATCCTGACACACACCTTTCCTGATTTGAATCCATCCAGTATTCCCTCCTTCTGCTCATACAACTGTCTCTTAATCTTTGTGCAAGTTCAGCCTGAGCACAATGAAGTGCTGTGGAATTTCCATTTTTCTCAAGGTTATGCATAGTTTCTTATGATCCACATAATGCACAATCCACAAATGCTGAAGGCCTTGCCTTAGATAGTCAATGAAATACATGTGAACATCTTCCTGCTATTCTCCTCTTTCAGCCAAGATTCAGCTGACATCAGCAATGATACCCTATGTTTCACATCCTCTTCTGAATCTGGCAAGAACCTCTGCCAATTCTCTCTCCATCTTGTGCTGCAATAATTTTTGGATGAAGGGCTGAGTCCTGGTGGCGTAGCGGTTGTGTGTGGGACTGCGGCCCACTGGGTTGGTAGTTCAAATCCAGCAGCAGCTCTCCAGGAGCAAGGCTGGGCCTCCTACTCCCACCAGAGGGCAGTGATGCCCCCCAAAATAGTAAAAATGGATGATCTTCAGCAAAGATTTACTTGCATGTAATATTAATGATGTTGTATAATTTGAGCATACAGTTGGGTCACATTTCTTTGAAATGGATACAAATATGAATCTCTTCTGGTCAGTTGGCCAAATTTCCTGCCATAGACTAGTGAGTTCTTCCAGTGTTTCATTAGCTTGTTGAGCCATTTCAATTCTTATTCCATCCATTCCTAGTGCCTGGTGTTTGACTAATGCTTTCACTGCAGCTTAAACTTCTTTCTTCAGGACCATTAGTTCCTGCTCCTGTGCTACTATTTGAAATAGCAGAATGTCGTCCAGTTCTTTTTGGTATGGTGGCTCTTTATATTGTTTCCATCTTCTTTTGATGCTTCTTGCATGGATCAATATTTTGCTGACAGTATCTCAAGACTTACATTTTTTCACGATTTCTTTCCGTTGAAGATATACTGAACGTTTTCATTCTTTTTTGTAACACTAGATTTGTCGGTTTATATGTAATTGATAGGAGGTATTAGTACATACGACTATGCACTGTAAACGTATCTGTGGCAGTCACCTAATCTGGGGTCAATTTGAGGATGTAGAGTCTAGCCTGCCAATCTGGAGATAGTCAATGAGATCTCTGTGTGGCATGTATTTCTTCCTTGGAGGTGAGAGACTCACTCCTCATTCCCTTGGAGAAGCTCCGCTGACAAGACACAAGGCTGATTCCCTGTGAGACATCTCAGAGGGGAAGTCACATGGGCATAGCCTGATGGAACCAGACCTCTGTAACCACTGTTGAGATGCTTAAGAAGTCAGAGAGAGGCCCCTGCCAGCACTGAGCTGCTTACAACACTGTGGGATCCTAAATTTTTCTTACCACTGGCCTGTGATTTGTCCTGCATTTGACATTATTGCATGTGCCTTGTGAGTCTGAAGAGAGCTTTATGGATTTGTATCAGACATATGGACTAATCTAGGCCTTATGACTTTGTACTGAACTGGGTTGGGATGTTTTCTTAATGTACAGTTGTACATAGACCACTTTCTTATATACAGATGTGTGTTCATGAATTTGTTTCTCTAGTTCACCCAGACTAACACAATATCCATGAATCTAACAGATCATGAAAAGTGGAAAAAGTTACCCAAACTTCTTAGCCATATTCGAGTAGCTTGAGGTAATGTGTCACTGGGTCTGTGGGATCAGGACAATAACCTTGGGGACCTTAAGGTCCAATAGTATAATGTATAACAGTCCACAAAGACAATATCCTATATTCTAGTCAGGTGAGCAGTGACCGGAGCCTAACGTGTGTGTGAGCACCCATCTAAGGTACACCTGGGGCTCTATTCCTGCCCAGAGCAAGAAAAAGTGAAGGAAATCAAAGACGCGGGAAGCAATAAGTACAAAGAACCAATGGACCACGGGAACCTAGTCTCTATAACTCAGAGTTCAGAAGAACTAGCTGAACTCCAGCTAACAATTGTGATCATTCGGAAAGATACCGCAGTAAGGTCCTGAATGTATTTAAAGAAAAACTTGAAACAGAATCATTTTTAAAAAACCAAACAGGCTTACTTTCACCTCATAAAGACTGGAGGCACCTTCATGCCATCTTTCAAGTCTGGAACTGAACTCACCCCCATGGCTCAAGTTTCAGTCAAACAATACACAGGGCTTGAAGATTTACAATAACACCAGAGAGGTATGAACTCCTTAGAACAAAAAATCGTATGAGAACAAAAGGACAGTATTTGCCCAGTGATAAACCTCAAAGAGCAGGAAGGGATAGAAAAGAAGGATAAATGAAAACTAATCGTAAGGAAGAAGTGAGAAGGGTTCTATTACATTGCTGGGATTGCAATCAATGTCAGAAATCAAAACTCTTATGAATTGCGCCATCTGGTGGACAACGTGGTTATTACAAGCTCCCAATTCTGTTAGTCTGCAAGTCCCTGGCTGGTGACAGTGGGTTGTTCTTGGCCTGCTAAGCACAAAGTCAGCAGTTTGAAAGTCCAGACACTCCAAAGGAAAAGGATGAGGCTTTCTGCTCCCATAAAGATCCACGGTTTCAATAACCCACAGAAAGTTCCATGCCATCCTATAGGTCAGGATCATCTCCATGGCAACGCAACTGTGACTGAGAGGAAGAACGAATAATATTTGAAGACTCTGCTCACATAATGGCTTCTTCCAGAAAACATTATGTTTGAAAACACACACTAGAGAAGAGAAAGGAAAAAGTGAACACCTAGCAAAAATGTAATGCTCTAGAGTCAACTGAAGAGAATAAGAAATACAAAGAATGGAAATGGTGCCTCACTCAAGGGACCATATCTATGGAAGTCCAAAAATGAACAGAGTGGAAGAAAAGAAAATAATATCATTAAAGCTCACATAAGTAAAGTAAAATTAGACTAACTAAAAGAAATCAGAAAAACTATGAATGAACAAAAGGAAAATATTAACAAAGTGATAGAAATCATACAAAGAATATGAAAATAGAGGCAAGAATTAAATCAGAAATGTACTGGACGCTATGAGCAAAAGAGAGGAATGGAGAAGGGAAAAAAAAGTGAAGTGGAAAAGAAACCTACTGACATTGATTCTATTCTGATTCATCATGACCCTAGAGCATAGGGTAGGACTGTCTCTGTGGGTTTCCAAGGCTGTAACTGCTTGGGGGCCTACAAAGCCTCATCTTTCCCCCACAGAGCAGCTGGTGGTTCTGACCCACTGACCTTGCAGATCTCAGCTCAACAAATAGCCACTCTTCCACCGGGTCGCAAGGATAGCATATTTTAGAGCCTGAGAAATAGTAGCAGAGCAGACTCAAGAATATGAAACACATTTTAATGGTGCTATGGAACAGCATCAATTAAATCAACATAAGCAACAAAAGAATATAGTAAGACATGAAAGAGACAGGCACATAAAGAATATTTGAAGAAATAATGGCAGAAAAGCTTTCAAGTCTGGAATAGAAAAAAATTTTGATTCCCAAACAAGTTTAATGGACTCACAGGTGTCTAAGCCCAAAGAGATACACTCTGAAACACTTTATAATTAGGCCTCCACACAATAAGGATAGAGGATTTTTTAAGTACATGAGACTGACAAAAGGTGGCATATGAAGAACAACCCAATCTACTATGCATTAATTATTCACCAGACACGTGGGGACTTGAAAGTGAAGGAATGATAGGTTATATGCTGACCGAAAACAGCTGTCAGCCAAGTCCACTATGTCCATGATGTTGTCCTTTGAGAATGATGGTGAAATTAAGACATCCACAGATAAATAAAGGCTGTAAGAATTCACTACCAAAGTTGGAGAAGGAAAAAGATGGCATCCATGTAGATTTACAGGCCTGGCGCTCCTATTGCCAGACCGGAAAATGGAAGAAGGTAATTCCACCTGCCATCCATGATGCTCCACAGTCAGGAGGATATATCCACTCACCCTCCGCCGAGTGGTGCTGGAAAAATGGATAGCTACCGCAGAAAAATGAAGTAAGACCCTTACCTCACTCCATGCACCAGAATAAACTCAAGGTGGATCACAGACCTCAAAGTGAAACCCGAAACTATTAGGGCCATCCATGAGGGAATTAGGCCCAACCTGAGAACACTGGCACATGAAATACATAGGCAATCAGAAACAGGGAAAGACATGAATACAGAGAAATCACAAATTGACAAGTTCGATATATTGAAGATAAAATACCTGTGTACATTGAAAGAATTCACCAAGAGAGTAACAAAGGAATCCACAGAGAGGAAAAACATCTTCAGCAATGATGCATCAGACAAAAGCCTTATTACTAAAATCTACAATACTTTGCAAGGTTACAGTAAGAAAAAAACTAACTGCCCACTAAGGAGGTGGGCAAAGAACCTGAACAGAAGTTTCACAGGGGCAGAAATCCGAATGGCCAATAAACATATGAGAAAATGTTCTGAATCATTAGTCATAAGAGAGATACAAATAAAAGCAACTAACACCCTCAAAGATAGCCCAATTCAAAAAATCAGAAAGTAACAAGTGTTGGAGGGGATGTGAGGAAACAGAAATTCTCATCTACTGCTGGTGGACCTGTAGGACTATATGTACAGCTATTATGGAAATTGATTTGACAATATCTAAAAGAGATGGAAATTGAGCTACCATAAGACTCAGCAACCCCCCTACTGGGCATATACCAGAAGAGACAAGAAACAAACCACGGTCAGACATCTGTGCTCCAGTGTTCATCGCAGCACAGTTCACAATTACAAGGAGTTGGAAAGAACCCAAATTTCAATCAACTAATGAATGGATAAAAAAAATGGTGGTACATACATATAATGGAATACTATGCATCCCTAAAAAGCAGTGATGAACATATGAAGCACATTGCTACATGGGAAGAACTGGAAGGAATCATGCTAAGTGAAGTAAGACAAGCACAAAAAGACAAGTACTGAGGTAAGTTAAAAAAAAAACGGGTCATGGGGGAAAGCTACTATATGCATACATCCGTGTGGTGAGGTCTATGGCAGCAACTATGGCAGAGGCCAAACCCAATCCAGGGATACATACAGCAGCCAACTAAATAAGAGGGGGGAAAAGGGGAAAAATACACAGGGGTGGAGCAGGGCACTAACCCACCCAAGGGTGGGTATCGTTTAAATCTCCACAGGGGAAAGAGAGAGACCAGGCTTCAACCTGATGTGAATACATCATACCTGCATATACCATGGAACCAAATAGAGAGGTCTGCGGGGTCAGTCCCAATCCCAACTATGTGGACACTCCCCCCGCCCCAACCTCAGAATAGTGCATTTCAGAGGACAGCACTGGGCTACAGATTGGAGAGAGGGGTACATCAAATTAGAGAACACACAGGAGACACGACATCCCTTAATAAAGCATAGTGCTATGGGGACAACACTGGAGACACAGTGTGGGAATTATTCACAATCTGAGCCCATCACCCTGGGGCAAAACACTACGGGCATGAAACAGAGCAGAAAGGGGACCAAAGTGATGAAATCCCTGGGGAATACAAAAAATAGACTTTGGGAACCAAGTGTGGTACCCCATCAAACTCAACTGGAAAACACTCGTAAAGGCCACAAGCAAACCTTGAACTCTTTAAAGGCTTTTCCATTTTTGTCCGTGGCTTTCTTTTTGTTGTTGTTGTTGTTGTGTTGATTTTGACTTTCTTTGTTGTATTCTCTGACTTCACCTGGTTTTGCACTTATTAATGTATCTGAATGTCTCTCTAGGAAAGATAGGTGGGATAAATAATTTAGAGATGAAAAGAATGGGACCAATAGTTCTGGAGCGGGGAGATAGAGATGGGGAGATGGGAGAAAGGAAAGGGGGTGGGAGACTAACTCAGGGACAAGGGAACAACAAATGAACTAAAGTCAATTGAAGAAAGGGTATAGCATGCCTAGTGGGGCTTAACCAAGGGCAATGTAGCAGCAAGGAATTACTAAACCTGGATGAAGTGCGAACATGATGGTGAGACCAGAAGAAAATAAAAGGAAATAGTAGAAAGAACCAGGAGGCAAAGGCTATTTATAGAGGTCTAAATACAGTCATGCACACATGTACCATATTTTTTGAACCAAAAGACACATTTTTCTTCCCTCCAAAGTGTGTGTGGAATGAGGTGCACTTTATGTCCAAAGGTGTGGCACCCCATAACATTTTAATATATTGTTACTATTTGGTCCAGAATATTTTTTCCTTGTTTTCCTGCTCTAAAAACTAGGTGTGTTTTATGGTCAGGTGCATCTTCTGGTACAAAAAATTGAGAGAGAGAGAGAAGGAAATAGAACTATGTACTCATATCTACATGTTAAGAATTAAGGTTTCAGATAGACATTGGGCCATGACTCAAGTACTCCCTCAACACAAGAACATTTTTCTAATAATTCAGCATTCTGTGATGCTCACCTTCCCAACACGATCACTGAAGATAAAATGTGATGAAGAAAGCTGATGGTGCCCAGCTATCAAAAGATATAGTGTCTGGGGTCTGAAAGGCTTGGAGCTAAACAAGCGGCCATCTAGGTAAAAAGCAACAAAGCCCACATGGAAGAAGTACACCAGCCTGTGTGATTATGAGGTATTGATGGGATCAGGTATCAAGTACCTAAGACCCAGAACAAAATCATACCCAATGTGAATTGCAGAGTGCAGACCTAATTGGACATCCCCACACAGATGGGTTATAGGAAAGAGATGAGCCAATCAGGGTGCAGTATAGCACCGATGAAACACACAACTTTCCTCTAGCTCTTTGGTGCTTCTTTCACCCCCACCGTCGTAACCTCCATTCTACCTTCCAAATCGGATTAGACCAGAACATGCACACTACTACAGATAAGAGTCTGCAACACAGGGAATCCAGGATGAATAAACTCCTGATGGCCAAAAATGAGAGTAGAAATACCAGGAGGATTAGGGGGATGTGGGGGGAGAAAAGTGGAATCAATCTTAAGTATCAAAATACAACCGCCTCCCAGGGGGACACACAACAGAAACGTGGGTGAGGGGAGATGGAGGATGATGGAAGATATGAAAATAATAACCTATAACTTATCAAGAGTTCTTGAGGGAGGGTGGGGGAGGGCGGGGGAAGAAATAGGGAGCTGATATCAGGGGCTCAAGTGGCAAGAAAATGCTTCGAAAATGATCATGGCAGCATTTGTGCTAAGAGCTCTAAGAGCCCCCAATAAAATTATTGAATAAAAATGTTAAAAAAGAATGGATTACCATAAATACTATCTCAACAAGAAATATTCAAGGAAATCCTTCACCTAGGAAAAAAGACATTAAAATGGATGTGAAGCTTCATATAGAAAGACCAACGGTAAGTAAAATTGCATGTACAAAAATGAGGTTTAAAGGTAGCCGTACTTGATAGTTCTGTTTACATACTTCTTACTAAATAAAGGCGCTTCAGTGAGTTAGTGGAAAAATCCTATCGACTTCCCTTTCTATTTTTACATGAATTTTGAACCCTTCTCATTTAATGACAAATACCAACATAGAATTATGTTACTAGAAACATAGTATATAAATATGTAATTAAGATAACAATAGCAACAAGGACATGGCTGTAGGGGTATAGAATTTCTTTTTGTTGCTGAAATTAAAATGATATCAACTTAGCTTAGGTTTCTCGGAAAGCAAGATTTTAAATGTGATCTTCACGGTATCCATAAAGTCAATGTCTAAAAGCATATACACAATGAAAGGAAAAGTAAATCAAAATGGCTCAGTACAAAAAAGCCACAAAGGGCCCTTCCGGAGAGAGGGCAGGTAGTGCATAATAATAATAAATAAGTAGGAAATCAAACAAAACAGCTACCGGTGAAACCAAATAAAGCAGGTCAGATTCTGAGAACCGCGAGCTCACAAGGACAGGATGAAAAAGTAGATCAAATACCCACGAGAAGAAGAAACGGAATGAAAATTGGATGCATAAAGAACCGTCAATTGTCAACTGACCCCAGAGAGCAAAGACCGCTTTGAATTTTGTAGTGATCCATTAGGAGCTTTGTGTTTGTTAGGTGCCGACCAGTCGGTTCTGACTTACAGCCATGGTGTGTACAGCAGAAGGAAACACTGCCCGGGCTTGGTACCGCCCTCACAGTCGTTGTGATGTGTGAGTCCATTGTTGCAGACACTGTGTCTGTCCATCTTGCCTAACGTCTTCCTCTTTCTCACTGCCCTTCTACTTTACCAAGCATATGTCCTCTTCCAGGCACTGATCTCACCTGATAACATTTTCAAAATATGCGAGACTAAGTCTCCCCGTCCTTATCTTTAAGGAACATTCTGAAGGTACTTCTTCCAAGACAGATTTGTTTATTCTTTTGGCCATTTGTGGCGCTGTATATACTCGAGAATAAGCTGACACACCTAATTTTACCACAAACACTGCATTAAAATGTGCTGAAAAACTCGACTTATATACATGAATAGATATGATCCTTGAAATATTCTTTGGCAGTGCCATAATTCAAATGCACCGATTCTTAGTTAGCCTTCCTTATTCCATGTACAACTTTCCCATGCATAGGAGGCAACTGAGAATATCATGGCCTGCGTCTGGCCCACCTCAATGCTGAAAGTAACACCCTTGCTTGCCGACATTTTAAAGAGGTCTTGTGCAGCAGAGCTACTGACTGCAATGTGTTATTTATATTTTAACTTTTGATTCCATGAGCATTGATTGTACATCTAAGCAAGCTGAAATCCTAGACAACTTTAGTCCTTAACCCTGATACTAAAATCAGGCAAAGGCATCACAAGGACACAAAACCATTGAACAAGCTCCTTATGAACAAAGGCCTGGACATTCTCAACAAAATCCCGGCTAATAGAATTCAATAATGTGTATAAATACATATACAAGTGATGGTATTCAAATAATTAAACAACTGGCTTACTGCCATAATGATCATTTTAAATATAAAACATATTTACCACTATTAAATATTAAAAAAATAGAATCAATAGATTTCATAATAAAATAAAATATATTTACCATGAGGTAGTTTACTATTTTATACAGTTAATATTTAAATAAAAACAATAAAAGAGGTACACAAAACTAGATTATGTTATAAGAGTTTTCAAATGGTAATGAAAAATATTAAATAACACCCTCAAGAAAACATTAAAACTGTCAATTAAAATATCCCATATTTGCTTCTTGATTGGCAATATTGCTCATTTGCAACATTCTTCACTTTTATTCAAGCATCACCAGCTGTGAAATTTATCCCTAACCACCTTTATACTAAGGAAGTAGGAGCCCATTCTTTTATATGTATGTCAATTAGACGAATAGTCACTGTGTTTGATATATTAGAAATAGGTGGCTTCTCGTCTCTGAACATATAATGTTGATCTTTGAAAAAGCCCATTCTGCTTCTGCTAAACATTCTGCAGTCATTCTGGGTTTTTTTTGGTGTTTGTTTGTTTGTTTGCTTGCTTGTTTGTTTTTTGGGGGGGCATCACTGCCCTCTGGTAGGAGTGGGAGGCCCAGCCTTGCTCCTGGAGAGCTGCTGCTGGATTTGAAGCGCCAAGCCAGTGGGCCGCAGTCCCACACAGCAGTCATTCTGACAATAGATTTTTAGCTCTTTGAAATCTTTCAGGAATTGCATAATTCACCCAAATTATATCTCCTGGGAATCTGAGACATAACACAAAGCTGAAATGAATGACAACATTTCACCATCTGGTTGTTTGGAACTTTTTCTCTTTACATTATGTTTTTTCATTGAAATCACAAACGAAAGGGAATGAAAATGTAGTATTTTATCAAAAGTTCAATGAGTTTTATGAAATAAATTACTATTATAGGCATAGTACCATCTTTTTTATTATTATGGACAGAATGAACATTACTGCAGGCGCTTAGAATATGCTGTTGCTCAGATGAATGTTAAAAAAGAGTATGGAATGTAAATTTGTGATTTCCACATTGGGAAGCTACCCAACTGCTCACCAAAGAAAGAACCCTAATTAAAAGTGCTGTGGCAGTCATGTGCTTATGTTAATTTTATAATTGAAATATGGGGGTGGAGTCTGGCCTGTTAATCAGGAGAAAGCCATTGAGTAGCTGATGAGGCCTCTGTGTGGGCATGGCTTTCACCTGAGACTCCTGGGAAATCTCGCGGTATTTCCTGGTGAAGATGAGAAGCTATCTTCCCCAGTTGTTGGGAGTTAGTTTCATAGACAATTAATCACAGAAAAGTCAAGAAGCAGCCTCCGAGAAGTTGGAGGAGCCAACGGAGAGACCACTCGGCTTTGCCCTGATGAAGGCAGACCTCTGAAGCTGGAGCGGCATGCTGTTGATGGACCTGAGCCCTGGAAGCGAGGAGCCATGGGGAGACCCCTGCCAGCGCCAGAATTCTGCACCCACTGACCTGTGACTTCCTAAATCGGAAGCAGACTTTATAGACTGACTTCGGCCATATGGGTTAATATTGGACTTATGACTTTGCACTGGACTGGATTGGGATGCCTTCTTAGGGTCACATTTCTTTTGTATATAAACCCTTTCCTTATACCTATATGCATGTCTCTGAAATTTGTTCCTCTAGTCTACCCGGACTAACACAAGTGCCATTTTAACAACTGGTTCACCAAACTCAATAAAATATTATTTAACAGTTTTGGCAAACCTTTGGGTTTAGATTGTGATCAAGTGGGAATCACACTAGGCATGCAAGAAGGGTTCAACATTAGTAAAATAATTAATGTGATCTAACACATAATAATAATAAATATAATAAAAATAAATAATATTTTTTTTAAAACCACATGATCAGAAAAAGCATTTGACAATGTTCAGCACTCATTGCTAGTAAAGAGACTCAACAAAATGTGAATAGTAGGGAAATTTCTCAGTGTAATAAAGGCCATATATGAAAAACCAATCTCACTCAATGGGGAAAAACTGAAGGCATGCCCTATGTGAATGGAAATCAGACAAGACTGTCTCCCATCACCACCTTTATTCTACATTGAGCTAGAAGTCTTAGCTACAGCTATTAGATAACAAAAAGAAATATGGGACTCCCAGGGTAGATGAATCCCTCGGGGCCAGTGGTCAAAGTGGTGTTACCAGATGGGTAGAGGGAAGGCAGGGTAGAGAGAGGGAGCCAACTACAAGGACCTACACATAGCCTCCTATCTGGAGGATGGACATCGGAGGAGTGGGCGAGGGGAGATGTCAGGCACTATAAGATATGACAAAACAATAATAATTTATAAAGTATTGAGGGTTGGTGGAGAAGAAGGGAGCAAAAATGGAGGGGAAAGGATGATAAGCTGATATCAAGGGCCCCAGTGGAAAAGCAGATATTTGGAGAATGATAATGGCAGCAGGCATGTGAAGCTGCTTGACACAGTATATGTATCTCTGCATTGTGAAAAGTGGTGTATGAGCCCCCAATAAAATTATTTTTTAAAAAAAGAATGATTGAAACATGTATACAGATATGCTTAATACAATTGATGTATAGATTGTTATAAGAGTTGTAAGAGCCCCCAATAAAATATTTAAATAAATATGTTTTTAATACTTTTAAAAAGGAATACAATTGAGCAAAGAAGAAGTGGAAATTTCACTTTTTTCATATGATATAATCTTTTTAAAATAAGATTTTTTGTTGGGGGGCATCACTGCCTCTGGTGGTTGTGGGCGCTACTCAGTGCTGCTCCTGAGAGCCACCGCTGGATTTCAACTGCCAAGCCTGTAGGCCGCAGTCCCACACTCAACCACTTACGCCACCGGGGCTCAGCCCTAAAATATGATCTTATACCTAGAAAACTACAAAGATTTGAAGGAGGTAAAGTTGGGAACAGTTGTAAAATCTGGCAGTATGGCAGAATACAAGGTTAGCATACAAATATCAATTGGACATATGTATACTAATGAGAGCTCTGATAAAGAAATCAAGAAAACAATAAACTCAAAACCAAAACAAAACCAATATTCAAAATATTTCAATTTCAACTCATAGGGAGCTTATAGGACAGGCAAGCACTGCTTCTTTTGGTTTCTGAGACTGTAATTCTTTATGGGGCTTGAAAACATCCTCTTTCTCCCATATTTCTACTGGTGGTTTCAAACCGATGACTTTGAGGTTAGCAGCCAACTCATAACCCTTGTGCAACCAAGATGTCATTTACAATGGCCATATGCAAAATGAAATGTTTAGGAATAAGCCTAACCAGAGAAACTAAAAGCACGCACAAATAAAAGCTATGTGCCACCACTACAAGAAACCAAAAGAAACAATCATATGTGTAAGAATATTCCACGTTCATGTACAGGAAGACTTAATATTATGAAAACATCAATACTACCTAAATCTGAAAATACAGTACAATTCAAATCTAGATCTCAACATAGTTCTTCAAAGAAATGAAAAAACCAATTATGAGCTTCATATGGAGAGGAAAGAAACCCAGAATAAACAAATAACTTCCTGTTCTTAAAACCTACTACAGGGCTGAGCCCTGGTGGCGTAGTGGTTGTGCGCGGGACTGCAGCCCACTGGGACGGAGGTTCAATTCCAGCAGTGGGGCTGGGCCTCCTACTCCCACCACCGGAGAGCAGTGATGCCCCTCCCCCCCAAAAAAAAAACCTACTACAAAACCACAGTAGTTAATACATCCTGGTAGTGTTACAATGATAGATACTTAGATCAAAGGAACAGAATAGAAAACCCAGAAGTAAAATAATCAGCCTAAAGACAACTCATCTTCAAAGAAGGGCCCCAGAAATTCAAGCTCAAACTGGCAGCCATCGAGTCAGTGCTGACTCATAGCCAGAGAGCCTTAAATGAGAAAGAGATAGTCTTTTCAACAAATGGTACTGGCAAGATTGCATTGCCATCTACAGTAGAACGCAGCAGGACTCATTGCTCACTCAATATATGATTGAAAGATAGATCAAAGACATATCAGAAGCAAAAACCAGAGCTTAAGATCATGAATTAGAATAGGGACTAGGGACAGGGTGGAGATGAGCCAGTCAGGGTGCAGTCTACCACTGATGAAACGTACAACTTTCCTCTAGTTCTTTAATGCTTCCTTCCTTATCTTCCTACAACCCCCCCATTATGATCCAAATTCTACCTTACAAATCTATTAGATCAGAGTGTGTACACTGGTACAAATAAGAGCTGGAAGCAGAGGGCATCCAGGACAGATAAATCCCTCAGGACCAAAAAAATGAGAGTAGCTATACCAGGAAGATAAGATAAAAGTGGAGGGGGAGGGGAAATCACCGATCATAATGATCCACATTTAACACCCTCCCTGGGGGATGGACAACAAAAAAAAGTGGGTGAAGGGAGACATCAGACAGTGTAAGACATGAAAAAAATAATGTATAAATTACCAAGGGTTTGCAAGGGAGGGAGGAAAAAATGAAGAGCTGATAACAATGGTCCAACTAGGGAGAAACTGTTTTGAAAATGATGATGGCAACAAAAGTACAAATGTGCTTGACACAATGGATGGATGGATGGATGGAGTGTGATAAGAGTTGTACAAGCCCCCAATAAAATGATTTATTTTAAAAAGGAGAAAGAAATGGGGACAAACTTCAGGGTTTTGTTGTAGGACACAGGCACATAATTAAATATAAAAAAGCAAACATAAACAATGGACAGCAAAATAGATGACTGGGACCTACTGAAAATGAGATGTTTATGTACCTTAAAATACTTCATTAAAAGAAAACAAAGAGAACCCATAGAGTGGGAAATAATATTTGACAAAACAATGCACAAAGGATTAATCGCTAAAACCTATATAAAAGTGAAACACTTTGATCTTAAAAAGATGAATAATTCAATTCTAAAGTTAGCAAGGAACATATATAGATGGTTCACCAAAGATGATATATGAGGAAATGCTCGTGTTCACTAGTCATCCAGGAGATGCAAATCAAAACAAAGATGAGGCACCACCTTTCACCACCAACAACAGCTAAGTTCAATAAAACAGAAGGTAACAAATGCTGGAGAGGCTGCGGGGAGATGAAACCCCATACATTGCTGTAGGCACTATAAATATTAACCACTGTGGAAAGCAATATGATACAGCAGCAAACAATTGGAAATAGGAATTCCATATATTCCAACAATCCCTCTGCTGGGTATATATCCTAAAGAAATAAGAATCATAACAGAAACTGACACACACGCCATTTGCAATACAACACTGTTCACAATAGTAAGAAGATGGAAACAACCTAAATGTCCATCAGTAGAAGAAGGCATAAAGAAACTTCGGAACATACACATAATGGAATACAATGCATCACTAAAAAACTGTACCAAAACCATGCAGCACCTCATGATCTGGGTGGATCTGAAGAACTGCTTTCTTCTCTATCACAAAGAATAAATATTATATGGGACCATTATTATGCACGTATATATATATGTGTGTGTGTGTATATATATATATATATATATATATATATATATATATATATATATAACCAAGATAAACACATTCACCAAAGAGAACAGACTTGGGAGATTTGAGAAGGGTAAGAAGGCAAGGATAAGAAGCTCAGGTGGCATAGTGGTTACACTTTGGACTGCAATCCTCAAGGTCTGCATTTCAAAACCCCCAACCACTTCTCAGGAGAAAGATGGAGCTACTCCCATAAAGAAATGTGGTAAAGAAAGCTGATGGTACCCGGCTATCAAAAAATATAGCATCTGGGGTCTTAGAGACTTAAAGGTAAACAAGTGGTAATCTAGCTCAGAAGCAACAAAGCCTGTGTGACCACGAGGTGTTGAAGGGATCAGTTACCTGGCATAAAATAACTAAAAATTATATCATTGTAAATGAGGGGTGTACAGATTGGGGATGCAAAGCCCATCTGTAGGTAATGGACATCCCCTTACAGAAGGGTCACAGGGAGGAGACGAGCCAGGCAGGGTGCAGTATGGCAATGATGAAACATACAACATTCCTCTAGTTCTTCAATGCTTCCCTTCTCCCCTCCCCTCCCCACTATCATGATCCCAATTTTATCTTACAAATCTGGCTAGACCAGAAGTTGTACTCTGGTACAGATAGGAACCAGAAACATAGGAAATCCAGGACAAGTGATCCCTTCAGGGGATCCCTTCAGGACCAGTGGTGAGAGTAAAGCTCCTGGGAAGTAAAGCTCCTGTGGTACAAAGGGGGAACCGATTATAAGGATCTACAAACAACCTTCTCTCTGTGGTACAGACAACAGGTAAGTGGGTGAAGGGAGACGTCAGATAGTGTAAGATATGACAAAATGATAATAATTTATAAATTATCAAGGGTTTATGAGGGAGGAAGGAGAAAAGAGGGAAGGGGAAAATGAGGAGCTGTTACTGAGGACTCAAGTAGAAAGAAAATGTTTTGAGAATGATGAGGGCAACAAATGTACAAGTGTGCTTTACATACAATGGTGGGTGTATGGCTTGTAATGAGAGTTGTATGAGTCCCCAATAAAACGGTTGTTAAAAAGAAAACAATGAGCTACAGTCTTAGAAACCCACAGGAGAAAACCTACTCTGTTTTATAGGATAGCTATGAATTGGCATAGAAGGAAGTTGAGCGAATGAGAGAGTGGGGGTGGGTGCTTTTTTGTGTAATGGATGATATTGACTCTTAAGAGGGAAAGTAGTAATCAAGGAACAGGTAATGGGTGAATTTTGAGGAAGATTGATGAAAAGTTTGGTTTGTTGCTTACAAATGTAATAACCTGTGTGTAACCCCTTTCTAATTTATAATAAAAAAAATTAAAAAACCCAGAAACATGCTGATTGTACTTCTTCCAAGACAGATTTGTTTTTCCTTCTGGCTGTTTTTGGTTTGGTTTTCACCAACACTTTAATGAAAAGATATCAAGTTTTCTTTGTTTCTCCTTATTCATTCTTCAGCTTTTACTGGAGAGAACGAGGCAATTGAAAATATAGCTTCAAAGAGGTGTGCCTTAGTCCTCAAAATTATAACTTTACTCAATTTTGGGAGGGGCATCACTGCCCTCTGGCGGTGGGAGTAGGAGTCTTCACTCAATTTTTATTATCATTTTTGGGTACTCTTACATCTCTTGTTACAATCCATACATTGATTGCATCGAGCGTGTTTGCACATATGTTGCCTTCCTTTACTTCTTGATATTTACTTTCTATTGATCCCTTGGTATCAGCTACTTATTTTCCCCCTCCTTCCCAACCCCTTTGAGAAATTATAAAGCATTATTATTTTCATATCTTACACTGACCGCTGTCTCCCTTCCCCTGAGTTTTCTGTTGTTCCTCCCCCCAGGAGATGGGTGTATGGTTATGTGTCCATCACTGTGATCACTTCTCCCTTTCTCCCTTCCCTTTCCCCCCTTTCTCTCTAGCCTTATGGTATCACTATTCTCACTATTGTTCTTGGATTCCATGTGCTGTGAGTCCTCATCTCTTTTCTATACTTGTGTACATGTTCCGGTGTAGTCTGAATTGAGAAGCAGTACTGGGATCCTGATAGTGGTGTGTGTGTGTGTGTGTGTGTGTGTGTGTGTGCGCGCACGCGCGCGCGCGCGTGTTAATGCTTCAGGGGACCAGAGGAATATTTTGTGTTTCATCAATGCTTTGCTATATCTTGGTTGACTCATCCCTTCCCTATGGCCCCTCTGTGGGGGAAATGTTCCATTGTCTACAGATGGGCTTTGGGTCTCTGCTCCGCCCCAACACCTTGTTCTTCACAGTATGTTTTTGTTTATTTGTTATGTGTCATCTGATGCCTCCTGGTTATCATACCTATGGTATGCTTCTTCCATGTGGGTTTGTTGCATCTCTGGTGAATTGCTGCTTATTTAACTTCAAGCCTTTAAGTCCCAGACACTATATTTTTTAATAATCAGGCACCATCCGCATTCTTCACCACATTTGCTTATGCACTCATTTTGTCTTCAGCAATTGTGTTGGTAGGGTGAGCATCTCAGAATGTTGATTTGTTACTTTTTAACACTATTTTTTTAACAGCAACGTGAATATTTATTATGAGACCTTACGTTTTAAAAAATAAGCCCAGACTCCCTGGGCTGTAAGCTAAAAATACAGTAAAAAGCAGTATCAGAGTGCTAGCTACACACCTTGCCGGCATGCTGTGATTCCTTCAGGGAGGGCAGAAGCCCCCCCCCCGAACCACACCCCCTCCCCGTTTTCAGGAGTCCCTACTGAGATGAGAAGGAAGCTGAGGCACAAAGGTGAAGGGGACTGGCCTGAAGTGTAACTGCCAGGACAGACAGAACAGGAGGCGGGCTGGGGAAACGCTGTCAGTTTCACCCCAAATGTCACTTGGGGTACACATTGGTGGCCACTGCTTAGCAGAAGAAAGGCCCCTGGCTTCTTCCAAGTGATCAATAATCTGACCACCATGGGGCAGCAGCGAGAGATGGGCAGGGAGCCAGGCCCAGGCCTGAGAACACCAGATAGATCAGGGTGGGCCCCTTTGCTGGTGCTGGGCTCCCCAAGGCCCAGTGCTCACTGCAGGGCCCAACCCTCCTTGCTGAAGACCAGCTGTACCGCCTCATTCACATCTCTGACCACGTGGCATGCCTTCGTGAGCCCCAGGCTGAAGCTGAAGTACCAGTGCCGGTGGAACCATAGCTCCTCTCCCCCCAGGGCCGGCCTGAGGGTTCCAGGGCCCTGGGACTGTACACGCCAGGACACACCATGTTGGAGACGCAGCTCTGGGTTGCCGACGGCCGCTGCTCCCTCAGACTGCCGGCTCCAGGCCCCTCTGCCCCTGACTGCTTCACCCTCTGCAAGTTCTGACGGAACATGTTGGCACTGTAGATGTGGGACATGGGGTTATCTCTGGCAGGACGAGGACGAGGAGAGAGCAGGAAATCCAAGGTCAGTGTTGGGGGAGGGAGGGAGCTGGGAGGTGGAAGCATGATGTTGGAGCTCGGGGTGGAGGGGGTTGGGGAGGGCGTCCAGCTCACCGGATGGCATAGAGGATCTGGATGGGGGCAGTGCAGCCCCACCTCTCGGCCTGTTGCCTGACCAGGTCCTCTGCAAACTGGTAGGTGAAGAGGCTGGACTTGCCCATCAGGACCTCCTACCGCAGTTCCTTGCCTGTGACTTTCCGGTAGATGACCTCCAGGCACAGCAGAAATGTGTCATGGCCAAACCTGGGCATCTTGGCTTCAGCCATCCAGAGGAGGTCCAGGTTGCTGGCCAGCACAGGCAGGTGGAGGTAGGGGCCTGTCGCCAGACCTGTCCTGGGTTCCCGTTGCTAAGGAGGATGTCCATGATCAGCTGCAGGTTAGTCTCCCAGCAGACGGTCTCTCCGAGGAGAAGCACCCCTTCGATGGCGAGGAAGTCTGTCTTCAGAGGGGCTGAGATCTTGGGCCGTCACTCCAGGTCCACCATGTCCAGCATAGCGAAGGCTGTCTGCAGCTACTCCACGGTCACCATGTGCTGGAATCTCAGTAGTCGGGCATTTTCCACCAGTGGCCCCTGCCCAGACACCAGCATCTGCTTTCCGTGGAACTGCGAGAAGAGCTTATGGGGGTCTGGCAGAGGATAACCTGGTTGGGATCCACCTTGAACCCACAGAGGAAGGAGAGTTCCTGGGCTTTGACATGCTGCAGGATGTTCCCAGAATTTGTGACAAAGACCACGGGCACCCAAAACTGCCCCTGGACGTTGACCAGCTGTTGGGATGCTTCCAGGGCAGCAGCGATCACTTTGTGGCCACATACCAGCACGCCATCGATGTCCAAGAGGAAGCTGAACTTGGGCTTGCTCAATTTGTGACAGCCTGTGTGGGGTACCAGCCCGACAATCAAACAGGTCCAAGAGGCGGCTATGTTATTGAGGGGTAAAAGCAAAAGTAAAGGCATCAGACAAGATAAAGCATGCCAGTGCTCACCTCCGGGACAGCCCTGACTTCCACTTCTTAACACTCTTAAGAGATCTTTGGCAGCAAATTATTGAGCAAAGTAAAATGAAATCCTTGACAACTTTAACCTTTTTTTTTTTTTCCAATTTACCAGGGTATTGTGTATTGGTCTAGTGTGATCACTTTTTTTTCTTTATGTTACAGTACAATTCATTCTGAAGGCCAGGTCTGTGGTCGTCAACAATAAGTGCTCCAAGTTCCCTTTATTTTTAGCAAGCAAGGTTGTCATTTGCATTCCATAGGCTGCTAGTTACTCTCCAGTCTTAAAGCTATGTGATTCTTCATGTAGTCCAATTTCTCAGACTATTTGCTAAACATGCAAATTCAAAAGGCAAGGTGAAAAAAACATAACCCTGACTCACACCTTTCCGAATTTTAAACTTCACAGTATTTTGGTGTCCTTTCAAACACTTGCCTCTTGGTCTACATACAGGTTTCACATGAGCGTAAATAAGTGTCCTGGAATTTCCATTCTTCCACATGTTATTATAATTTAATATGACATACACAGTTGAATATGCTCATGTAATAAAAACAAAAACAAAAAAGCAGGTAAGCACCTTCCTAGCATTCTCAACTTTCAGCCAAGATCCATGTGATATTATCAGTTGGCCAATATTGCAATGCAAAGCTTTTTTCTTCAGTCCTTTCACCTTGAGAAATGCTGATCACATTCTTTCCTTTTGGTTTTTAATTCCAGGTACTTAGATATTTCATTACACTACTGTGTCTCCTGAACAAACCAGAACCTAGTTCTATGGGGGTTTTATGTGTCTTTATTATACATTAGATTTTTGTTTCACGTGCTTTGGGCATATATATGATTAGAAAGTACAGGGTCAGTGAAAAAGAGGAAGACCTCTGTGCAATGGATTGACACAGTGGCTACAACACTGGGCTCAATTATAGCAACAACCGTGAGGACGACGCAGAACCAGCCAGTGTTTGGTTCTGTTTGAAACAGGCTTGCTATGAATGGGAAAAGACTCAAGGGCACCAAAAAACAACACTAGACTCTGACTGCTATTATGAATCCCATCTCTATTCTTTTAGAACCTGGTCCATTCTCTCTGATAAGGCTTGTATGAACCTCATCGAGAAGGAAGTGAAGGAGTTTAGAGAAATTGTGGCTTCTATTTTAGTAACTATGTCACTGGATTCGCCTCTTCATTGCGGTCTAATGCTAATTTTATGCATAGGCCCCAAACCCCAAATTCAAATTTCACACATATATTGTGGATCAATGTGTTTCAATTTTTGTTTTCTCTCTAAATTTGTTGTTTCAAACTTCAAATTTTTCCTTAAAGTAAATTATGAATTGAAGTGTGTCTCCCCAAAATAGGTACTGAAACCCTCACTCTTGTACCTGTGGATGGAATCCTATTTGATATTAAGGTTTTGGTTTTGTGGTGTTACGAAACTCAGATCAGGATAGTGTAAGTCCTAAATCTAATCACTTCAGAGTTATAAAAAGAGCAGAAGAGACACCAAGACATGCCTGGGGGAAAACAGATGCAATGTGAAAATCCTCAGTAAGCTAAAGAATGAATGCCAAGGATTGTTCATGTGGTGAAGTGAAGTTTCTTAATATGGCTTCTCTCTGAAGCTCTCTGAAATGTCCACCAAATGATAGGATGTGACTGTACAAATAGGGTATGTATAACTCTAATAGAGCAGATTGTTCCATTTCATTACTACCCCCCTTAGCTTGAAGGATGAGCCATCTTTGAAGCAGCATCAGAGAGAAACAAACTCCAAGAACCCTAGAAGAACACGTTCAAGATTTCTGTCTCGGGCTGAGCCCCGGTGGCGTAGTGGTTGTGTGTGGGACTGCGGCCCACTGGGACGGAGGTTCAATTCCAGCAGTGGGGCTGGGCCTCCTACTCCCACCACTGGAGAGCAGTGATGCCCCCCCACCAAAAAAAAAACCAAAAGATTTCTGTCTCAAGAGGCAGAGGCCACCAAGACCTGATGCATCAGAGACTCTGGCATGGACGCTCAGAGAAGCAATGCCAAGACAATGGGGTGCCTTCTCCTCATGTGGTTCCAGACTATCAAACTATGGGAAAGAGTGACAGACCACTGGCTTCCTGACTCGTGGAGACAAAGGCCAAGGGACAACATGGCTGAGAGTCTGAGGATTGGAGAAAGTTTGGTTGCTCATTAAGGAGACCAGTCACTCTATCCTTTGTCTGTTGATCCTGACTTGTGGCAACCTATTGACTTCCTTAATAAACTCCCTTAATTAAGAGTACTGTATGCTGGCTATCCTTAAGAACTCTGAGAAAGGCCTAGAGAATGAATTGTCAAGGATGAAACTTTGATTTGGACTATGAACCTCCAGAACTGTAAAAAAATTAATTTCTGTTCCTTCAATTCACCCACTTGTGGTATATCTGCCATGGCGATACTAAGGAATTAAAACAGCGATTCTAAATTTAAATGTAAATTCAATATAAATTGGATTTTTTCTTTGCCTGTCACCTTGTGAATGCTTCAGGCTATGGATGCTGGTTAAATGTTCTGTTAACCTGGATTAACTAGAGAAACAAATCCAGAGACACTCATGTGTATAAGAAAGAGCTTTATATAAAAGAATAATTATATATTAAGGAAATATCCAAGCCCAGTATAAATCAAGTCCATAAGTCTGATATTAGCCCATATGTCTGATACCAGTCTGTAAATTCTTCTTCAGATTCATGCAACACATGCAATGACACCAAGTTCAGGAGTATCACAGGCCAGTGAGGGAAAAGGCTTGGGGATCCAGTGGCGGTGGAAGCATCTTAGTGCTGGTCTGGGTCTCCACGTGCCCCTTCTGGTTCTAAGGCTCTGGGTTCCTTAGTCATGGTTCCATATATCATGTAAACAGGAATACCTTGCAGGGAGAGTCTGTGTGTCCTGCCTCCAATGCGCTATTTATCTCAGTAGTACCTCCAAATTAGGTCATCAAATTATGGCCTGATTGACAAGATAAACTCCACCATCACTCTTAATAGTCTCAAACTGACGCCGGATTATGTAACTGCTACACGTACTCATTGTGCTGCAATATTGCCAAAGAATCACAACTTATACCTCTTATTACCTGCAAAATAAATTATACCATTTGAGAGTATAGTTGCAAACATATTGAACTTCTCAGATAGTCAATGTTGGCATTTATTTTTAAAAGGGTTTATCACAGAAAAGTTTTAACTTATATTTTATTGACTATGCAAAGGCATGACATTCAGCCTGGTGGATCACAATGAAATATGGATAACAATAAGAATGGGACGGCTAGAACATTGTATTGTGCTCATGCAGAAACAAGTACATGGATGAAGAGGCAGGTTTTCGAACAGAATAAAAGAATACTGCATGTTTCCAAATCAGGAAAGGTGTGCGGCAGGGTTATATTCTCTCACCATACCATTCAATATATATATGGAATAAATAATCTGAGAAGCTGGACTATACAAAAAAGCACACAGTTTCAGGATTAGAGGAAGGCTTATTAACAGCCTATGCTATGCAGATGATGTAACTTTGCTTACAGAAAGCATGGATGACTTGAACCACCTGCTAATGAAAACCAATAACAAAGCTGTTAGTATGAAATACAGCTCAGTGTAAAGAAAATCAAAATACTCACAACTGGACAATAGACACCATGATAAATGAATGGAAGATTGAAGCTGTCAGGGATTTAATTTTACCTGGATCCACAGTGAATGCTCATGGAAGCAAGCAGTCAAGAATTCAATCAACACATTTTATTGGATAAATCTTCTGCACAAGATTTCTTTAAAATGTTGATGTGCAAAGATATCAATTTGAGGACTAAGGTATGCTGTAAGATATAATAATTTAAAGGGTTATTCAAAAGATATTTCGGGAGCCTGGTGGTGTAGTGGTTATGCAGTGGCCTGTGATACCCAAGAGACTTTCTAATTAGGAAGATGAATCTGTATGACTACATAGACTGTGATTATTTTCTACAGCCCATACCCAGAAATCAGACACATTAGTCACACATCATACAGATTTACTCAGGAACCCATATCAAAAAAGCAAGTATAAAAATGCAAATTAAAATATTATAGACACAATATGCAAGAACAATACAGAAACAGTATATCAGAGCTTGAAGACTTACTGGAATCAGCCATACTACTACCACAAATAAACTAAGAAAAAAATCAGAAGATTAAAAAAAATCATTCATCTGGCTACTATAGTAAGCTTAACATTTGTTTCCTTGAAATTTCTAGAATTCCTCCTATCATGATAGACCTTAGAAGATAACTTAAAAGATAGTATAATAATTTGAATGTAATGGGAATTGAAGATTCACTCATGAAGGTGATGTATTAAAATTTTAGAATTTTTTATGCTATTCTGATAAGACAGATATATAGCCTGCTCAATAAATTGTCTGGGAGTTAGCATTTTTTATGCAGCACAGTCTGCATTTTAGTCTAGCCTGATAATCAATATCCCGTGCACCTTTAGCGCTAAGCTATGTCTGGGTTTTACTATTAATCACCTCCTACTGCATACTTACAATTTTTATTATTCCTATTCTCTCACCTTTGACCTCTGTCAACAACTGTGAAGAGGTCTGGAATTTTACTCTAATTATAAGCTAATAAGTTATCCTGCCACAGGTTCATGGATACACATAGGAAGCATACTCCATCTGAGTGCAAAATAAAGAACTTCATTATTCTTGGCACAGGAAGATGCACACATTTCATGTTTGCATCTGACTTTGCCCTGGATTTCCAGGAGCAGCATCAAGCATCCTAAATGACAGCTGTGCGCACAGTTGATATGTGTCACACCTAAGGAACTCTGAGCTTAGAAGACCCAAGCCTTTTATAATAATCTGCGAGTGAACGTGCATTACCTTTGCTTTGGAGGAAACCATTTATAACAGACAGCAAACAAAGAGATTGGAAGGAGACGCTAATCTACATGTAAAGGCTGCCAGCCGCTTGCAATATATACTGAAGGATAAGAGATCCATCACTTCCTCTCCCAAAGTGTTTCAGTATATACTCGAATATGAGCCAACCTGAATTTCAGCCAAGACACCTAATTTTACCACAAATACTACATCTACAAGTTCTGGAAAATTTGGCTTCTACATTATTTGTTATATAGAGTAACCCCCAAAGCACCCACCTTCTAAGTAAAAAATTCATCAGTAATTATGTCACTGAAATGGCAGAGTCAGGAACTCCAGTGCTCTGTTACATCACAAAATAACTAATATCTTTGGGGGTGGGGGGACTATGGCAGTCATGTACTCGTGTGTCAATTTCAGGATTGAGAGTGTAGTGGGCAATCTGGAGAAAGCCAATGAGACCTCTGTGTGGGGATGGCTTTCTCCTGAGAATTCTGGGAAATCTCACAGTATTTTCTCTTGGAGGTGAGAGACTCACTCAGTCCCTTGGAGATACACTACTGAGAAGACACATGGCAGCATGCTGATAGACCCTGAGATCTTGAACCTGGAGGAGTCACAGGAGACCCCTGCCAATGCTGAGATGCTTCTACTGTCACTGGATAAACAAAATTCTGCACCAACTGGCCTGTGATTGTCCTGGTGTCATTATACATGCTTTGTAAGTCTGAAGAAGACTTTATAGACTGGTATTGGACATATGGGCTAATATCGGACTTATGACCTCGGACTGGACTGGGTTGGGATGTTTACTCAATGTTCAATTCCTCTTCCATATAAAACTCTCATATATATATATATATATATATATATATATATATATATACACACACACACACACATATATATATATACATATATATATGTGTGAATTTGTTTCTCTAGTCTACCCGGAGTAACACAGGGAGTGAGAATCAACTTTTTATAAATCTAATAAAAATTTTAAACAATCACCAGAGAGTTCTTGGAAGAAATAAACTTCTAAATTTTGAAAAAAGATTATAATAGCATTTTATGCTTACTCCCGTAGAATCCTCACTCTCCAGATTGGGGAAAGCTATACTGATGATGTCCCATATTCCTAGTACAGCTTGGTGGCCTCCAAAGTATCAATAAGAATTATGGTTGTATTTTAATCTATCTTGTGGCTCCTTGAGGGATAGGATCAGAGGTTTGCTTCTGTTGGGTGTTCCTTAGAACTTTTTCAGCAGTCTACTAGGTGACATTTTCCTAAAGCCTTTAAATATATATACTAGCCTCAGCAGACTAGGAAATGAAATATTTGACAGAATAAGCACTATATAGACTGAGAAATTTAGGAACTAAGAAAGTAGGTGTGGTCGTTATGTAATTTCATCTCAACTTGAAGTGTTGGGGTGGAGTCTAGCGTGTCAATCCAATCAAAGCCTGATGGTGCCTCCTTGTGGGTATGAACTTGAACTCGTCTTAAGGATGGTCCTAGGAACACCACTACCACCATTCACCACCCCCACTCCTGTGCCTTCACCTTCCTATTGTCGAGTCACTCAGAGAGCTGCCAGAGCCACTGCCATGGCATTCAAAGGACTTTGCACCCACCAGCTAGCAATGTTCTTGCATTCTGTATCACTACATGTGACTTCAAGAGTTTAAAGAGGAACTTGTGGACTAGTACGAGATATATAGACCTGATTTGGACTGGGCTGGGATGTTTTCTTGATAATGACTTATTGAGATAAAGCTCTTTCTTACATATATATGAATGGTCTCTGATTTGTTTCTCGAATCAACCAGGCCTAACAAATTATGGTACCTTGGGAGCTGAGTACTAAAGAAACATGAAAATAAATAGTGGATGTTTGCTTGACCTCTGCTTTAAGGTGGTTTTTCTTCTTCTTTGACTAGCCAGAGGTCAGATAAGCCCCACACTGTTTACTCAATTGTTTTCTGTAAAGAATATGGGAAGTTAAAGTTTCGGTTCTTTTCTTCGGTTGTTGTCATTAGTTATTCCTGTCTGACATGGTAAACATGAGTGTGACTAATGTAAATTTTGAGCTCAGGGGGCAAAATGGCCCTGTGAACTTCTAGTCTGAGACAACGCTGCCTAGTCAAAATGATTGAATGAAGGCTTTGTCCTGTCTTGATGCAGCTAAATACCCAAAGCTAGATTGCATATGAATGGGATAGTTTAGATATGGATTGATTTGCACTGTTTTTAGAATGTGTTTAGGATCTGGCTATATCTAATTATTGTAATTGACATAATGTGTGATAGAAAAAATTACTAGGAAGTATAGAAATAGGGTTTGTAAACCTACTGCCTTCCACAATAAATTGGATCTTTAAATGGGTATAGGATAAGCCTACAAAAGACTTTGAAAAGATAATCCCCACCCAGTGCCTTGAGTGATCAGTACATCTGTATTTGAAAAGACATGCAGAGAGAGCTGTTGGCATACTGAAAACAGAAAAAGGAGCCCTTTGACTTTTTAGATTTTGAACTAGAGGCTTGTGTCTGAAGCTGGAAAAAATTAGAGCTATGAAGACACTCTCCTCCCTACAACTAAAAGTTAAAGGGAGCCTGGGGACGATCCAAAAAGCTCGCTAGGTGACCACCTAGATCCAGTTGTTGAGTAGAAGTAGAAGAAAACCAGCAATAGAGAGATGGGTTGAATCTGGCCATTGATATTCATGGACCTGATTCACAGGGACTAGAGAAGAGACAAGACTGGGTTGACTGGTCTGAAAGTTATAGAGTTGTGTGGAACCTGAGCTTATGGCATGGCCTAGTCCAAGGAGGCTAGGGTGTTGAGAATTTGCTTCAAGGCCCATGGTTGAATGTGAGCCAGCTAATGGGCACCCTGGTGAGGCTGAGGCAGCCCACATTGAGTTGACCAGAACTCAACCAGATAAAGATAAGATTTTTGAGCCTGTCAATTGGTGCATATTGCTGCTGACTTTATGGATGGCCTGTCCTGATTTGCTTTGCTTATGGATAAAAATTTACTTAAGGTTCCAACTGGAATGAAGATTCTCCACATCAAAGAACACGTTTGTCTCCTCAGAGAACTGTGTTTATATAAGGGGGCAGAATAGAAATTGGATATCCAAAAATGGGGAGAAAAAAGGTAGGAAGTTGCTAGCTTACAAACTTTCATTGTTGGGGAAATGTGTTCGTAGAATTGTAGGATCAAGGTATAGGTATTCACATAATGGCAATTATTAGACATAGAATATTATTGTTGTTCACTTATAAAATATTGTTTAAATGGGGCTGGCACATAGTTTAGTTGTATGTGTCTAGTTTTACCCTTTTAGGCATAAATATGACTTTACTATTGGCATTGGTTAAAAAATTATGTATGGCTAAAGAGGTGTGTAAAAGTGTCAAGTTGACAACGGGTAGTCTGTGGTGGTTACTTGAAGTGTAGGGGTAGAGTCTAGCATGCCAATCAAATTAGATCACAGCCTGATAGTGCCTCCTAATGGGCATGACTTCCCCATAAGGAGAGTCCTGCGAATCTCCCCCGCTCTCTGTGCCTTTACCTTCCTACGTTGGAGGCACTCAGGGGGCTGCCAGAGCCATGGCCATTGGATTTACAGGACTTTCTTCCCATGGCCTGGTGATGTTCCTGCATTCTGTATCCTTGCATGTAGCTTCGTGAGTTTAAAGAGGGATAGAGGGATTTGTGGACTAGTATTGGACACATGGACTTGATTTGGACTGGGCTGGGATGTTTTCTTGATATAAAGCTCTTTCTTGCACTTATATGAGTGTCCTTGGATTTGTTTCTCTAGTCAACCAGGCCTAACACAGTAGGGAAGGTGTTAAGGATTTTGGAAAGCTCTGGGGAACTGAAAAAAAAAAACATGTGCATGCCCAACTGAGGTGGTGATACTATTATCAGATACAGTAGACTTTAAATTAAATACTGCTATAAGAGACAAAGATCTCAAAACTCAAACTCTCTGCCCCTGAGTTGACTCAAATTCATAGTGACCTTATATACAGCGTAAATCTGGTCCTGTGGGTTTCTGAGACAGTAACTCTTTCGGGGAGTGGAAAGCCTTTCTTTCTCCCAGGGAGTAGCTGGTAGTTTTGAACTGTTGATCTTATGGCTATCAGACTAATACATAACCACTACACCAGTACAGAGTGAATTCATCAAGAAGGTACAAGTATATGTTCACCTCAGAATAGAGTTCCAGAATATATGAAGTACAATTATACTGAAGGGAGAAAGAAACACGTCAACAATAGTAGCTGTAGGCTTCCATACATGACTTTTAATAATGTAACGAATATCTAGCAGAAGATCAATAAGGCGATAGAGGGCTTTAACAGCATTATAAGCCAGCCTAACAACATATGCAGAATACTCCACCACCAACAACAAATGCACATTCTTCTCCTGTGCAAATGGTTCATTCCCTAAGATAAAGCATAAGTCAGGTCACAAATAAATCTCAATAATATAAAGCAAAAAACTGGGGTACTGATACATGCTACAACATGGGTGAACCTTGAAAATACTATACTAAGTGAACTAACCAGACACAAGGAGACATATACTACATTATTTCACGTGTATGAAATATCTAGAATAAGCAAATTCCTAGAAACAAAGTTATTTGGGAATTGCCAGGGCCTGAAGAAAAGGAGCAGCAGAAAATTTTTGGTTTGGGTTTTATGGGGTTTTTTAATTTATTTTGTTGTTTTTGAGAAATATACAGTAAAACATACACCAATTCAATAATTTCTACATGTATCCTTTAGTAATACTGATTACATTAGTTGAGTTGAACAACCATTCTTACCCTCCTAACGTGTTTCTCCCCAATCAACATCAAGTCATTTCCCTGGCTATTAAGGTTTCATTTAATTGTCTGAGTTGCTGGTGTCTATTTGATCTCATATTGACAGTTCTGAACACAGCATAATACTGTAAGAAAGCATTGCCTCATTCATTCTGGGACGGTCACTTGGGTACAAAGACGCTGATTAAACCTTGGAAGCGTGACTGCTTGAATGTACCGGGAACTTGGAACAGAGTGCAAAGGACATTCCTTGTTACAAACAAAAGGAAATCCTCCCATAAGTCAGAATGTGGTTATGAATGTGTTTACATGCAAAGATGTTTTAATAGTTTGAGAACATCCTGAGTCAGGAGTTGTTATGCTCCAGTATATTTCCTGCATTTGAAACTTTGCAAGCTTCTTCCTTTGAGCTGTTAAAACCAGCAATCAGGAAAGCTCAGAGGGATCTGCTCTCTTTTCCCTCCCTTCCCCCATGCTTCAATCTTTTTTAAAGCAGTCTTATTAGCACTTCATCTGCATGTCATACAATTCAACAAGTAAATCATATCAAGAAGAGTTGTACAATCATCACCACATTCAATTCTACAACATTCTTCTTCCTTGTGCTCCTTGTTATTCATGCATTTTTCTAATTGTGGCAAAAATATACATGAGACCCCAATGATTTAATTTAAAAAAATATTCTCCAAGTCTATAACTTCTACATGTATAATTCAGTGCCATTGATTATACTCTTTGTGTTGTATAACCATTATTTATATCCTTTTCCAAATTATTACACCACCATTAACATAAACTCAATGTCTCCTAAGCAACAACTTTTTCTCTTTCACACATGGTAACCATTGTTCAAATTTAGTTTCTTTTTTCTTTTTCAGTTGTTTTCTTGATATAATACTCATATATCATGGACTTCCATGGTGAAATCACTTTTAAAACAGTTGTGTATACATCCTCACAATCTGTTCTAGTGCTTCCCCCTCCTCCAGCAGTCATTGTTTGTTTCCCAAATGCCTTCCCCTCCCCTTCTACATTCCCATAAACCATTGCATCGGTTATTGTCTCTATGCATCCACTCTTTCTGTACTTTACAAACTAGGAAACCCAACAGAAACAGTAAGAAACAAAAACAAAATGGCAAGAAGAAAATAATAACACAAAGATAAAAATGCAAATAAAACCTAATAAAGAAGAAACCACCATTAACAGTTAAAAGTCCAGAGAGGAAAATTCTTTCCTGCAACAGATGAGAAATACTTCAGCCTAGAGCAAATTCAGGTTGGATCCAGAGGAAACTCATCTGACCAAGTAACAAATTATGCCATGTTTCAATCCATCATAATTGAATTTACAATAATGTGTCTGATAGTGTAGCTGTTAGGGTTCCTTGTCTGCGGCTAGAGGCAATCTGCCAGAGGCTTAATCTAAATAGATAGTCTGCAGATGGATTTGGGCCTCCCACTGTCCTCCATAACCTTTTCTACACATTGAGTGCTCACAATTTAAGTTCTGATATATTTCCCTTTGTCATATTTGGATTTTGTTATTGTCATTTTTGGATAACACTGACTGGTGTGCTTCTTCCATGTGGATTTAGCTGATGCCTCATTTAGCTGGCTACTTGTCTGAATACAAGTGCTTTTAAGACCTCAGACACTATCCTAATTGACAACTGGGCACCTTCTGCTGTCCACACTACTTTTGCTCCAGTGATCATTTCATGAAGATGCATGACTCAATCTTATGCCTTGAGTAGTCTCAGGTAGTTCCTAGCTGGCTGGAGAATGATAGCAGATATTTTTATGAGTTGAACTAAACTATTATTTGTTGTTAATATGAATCCAGATGATATTTTGGTTTAAGATATAAAGATTATATTTCTGGGCAATAATTTCAGAGGCTCATCTGGCTTTCATGGCTTAGGAAGCCAAGAGTTCAAGAAAATTAGAAATTCTGCTCTGCATTTCCCTCCTTTTGATCAGGTTTCTTTCACAGAATCTTTGAGTGAATTATTCCGTAATTGTTGGAAGGCACCATCCATTTCTTCTGGTCTCAGAGCAAAGGAGAAAGTTGTTCATAAGGACAATCAGCCACACATTCCATATCCTTCCATTTCTGCAAAGAAGTAAGAGTTAGAGCAGTAGCACTATTTATCAATTAGAACAATAAACTATGTTCTATGAAATTATAACACCAAGCCTCCAAAGGAATCAAATCTCACGAGGTGTTTAGTTGCACATTTAATTACACATAAACAGCCTCAGAAGCTATTCTTTTTTATATCTTTGTTATGTCTATCACACAACTTTGCGAAATCAACTTTTCACAGATAATTTATTGGTAGCAATAATAATTGGCTATGCAACTCTACCCTTAATCAATATATTTCTATCGTTAACTTCCCTTTGCCTCCTCTCTCTTATCTCTGGTAAATATTTAATAAACTAAGAAACATTAACAAACTTTTTTCTCTATACATTTGCTTGTTCATATAAGTGAGGTCAAATTGTTTAATGGGTATAGATTTTCCGTTGAGAATAATCGAAAAGTTTTGGAATAGTGGTGAGAGTGGCACAGCACTGTGAATGTAATTATTGCTCAGAGTGATTAAAGATAAAAACAAACCTAATGCTATCATGTCCATGCTAACTTATAGTGACACTGTAGGCCAGGTGAGAGCTCCTCTGTGAGTTTTTGAGACTGTAACTCATTTATAAGAGCAGTAAGCTCCATCGTTCTCCCTCCGCGTGACCATTGGTTTTGAACTGAAAACCTTACATGATTCAGCGGTAAGTCATTGTTCACAAGCTTGTGAGGGCAATCCTCATGGGGATAAAATGTCATATCAGAAGCAGAAATGGGGTGGGGAACCTTACTACCAGTAATGTCCCGGCCTGCGGGTCCGTAATTCACAAGTCCTGGAAGGAGGAGCGGGAATTGGGGGGACAGGAGACTCGAGAAATGGAGACAAGACAGGATTCTGACCAAGTCTCGTTTATTGGAGCAAAACTTAGGATAAATATAGTCAATGTCAGGAGTAAAGGTCACAGCTCATGCTAAGGCCAATCCTAGACGAGTGCCAAATATGATGCGCAAAAGGGGCTGTAGTCCTCAAAGACGTCCGTATGCTAATAAGGGTATACAGGAGTGAAGCGGGCAACTGATAGCAACCAATCACAAAGATGCAAGTCAAGACAAGCAGAAATACCTTATCTATAAGCCTAGGTAATTAGCATGTTAACAAGTGAAGGTCAGTACATCTGAAAGTCAGGCTTCAAAGGGCAGGGCTGTTTACAGTTATAAAGATAACAGACTACTAGTCTTAGGTGATTAGCATATAGTTACTGACAAGTGAAGGTTAGCAAGTCTGCAAGTTAAGCTTCAAAGGGCAGGGCTGTTTA
>PVJH01014094.1:0-58100 GCA_004026705.1 Nesogale talazaci
TGGGTGCTATAGCAAAGTATGGTGAAGAAATTAGACAATACCTGGCTATCAGGTAGCATAGTGATTGGACCCTTAAAGCCTTCTTTTTCAAACAAGCATTCATTTAAGTGAAATGTCAACTAAGTTCACATGTCAACTAAGGTCACACCAGCATCTGTGATCCAGGAATTGTAAAGTATATAATCCAAATCCAAAGGAGCGAACAGTATCAGGCTTAAATTGTGGAATTCAGATTTGCAGAAGACCTTGGGTGACAATGGAAGCCCGAAATACATTTTCACTATCTACAAAGGGAATAAGCCTCTGGTGATTTCTTTCTAACCATAAGTCAAGGATGGGGAAAACCTAGTAATCAGACAGAGAGTATTAGAGATATGATTATAGTAGATTAAATTGAAAAATCTGATTTGAATGGTTAAAAGCTTCCCACTTGATCCGCTTCTGATATACTTTGGACTTGATCTAGTTTTAATATTTTTGTTTAATATTTAGTATTTTAATATCTGTGTTTTGCCATATTGGGGTTTATTTCTTTTGTAGTGCATCATTATTGGTAGCCCTGTTCACTTTTTGCTTTGTGATTTTTCTATGGTTTAGGGTATATGAAATCCAGGATGGGTGAATCCATAGATACAACTGGAGTGAGGATTCCTTGGTGGGTGGGAGTAGGGTAGTAAAGGGGCTGATATCAAGGAATTCAAGAGGGAATAAGTATTTGGAAACTGATTTTGGTGGCAACTGTGCAACACTGCTTGATGTGATTTAACTAAGTGATGTCTGAATTAGTTCCTATTAAAATGGTTTTGGAGAAAAACACTTAAAAGATGTTCATGTAAAATTTCATTTGGAGATGAAAGAATGAGGACCAATGGTTCCAGGGGGATATGAGAGAAGGGGAGGTGGGAGAAAGAAAGGGAGGGTGGAGTAGGGACCAACCCAGGGACAAGGGAACAACAAGTGAACTAAAATCAATGGAAAGAAGATCGTAGAATCTGGTGGGACTCAGTCAGGACAATGTAGCAACAAGGAATTACTAAACCTGGATGAAGGCCAAACAAGATGGTGGGACAAAAGGGAAGTAAAAAGGAAGTAGAGGACAGAACCAGAAGGCAAAGGACATTTATCGAGGCCTAAATACAGGGAAGATATACTCATATCTATATGTTAAGGATTAAGGTTGCAGATGGACATTGGCCTCAACTCAAGTACTCCTTTAACACAAAAGCACTTTGATCTAACAATCGGGCATTCTGTGATGCTCACCTTCCTGGCACAATCACTGAACTCAAAATGGGTGCATAAGCAAATGTGGTGAAGAAACCTAATGGTTCCTGGGTATAAAAAGATATCGCATCTGGGGTCTTAAAATCTTGAAGATAAACAAATGGCCATCTAGCTCAAAAGCAACAAAGCGCCCATGGAAGAAGCACACCAGTCTGTGTGGTCATGAGGTGTTGATAGGATCAGGTATCAGCATCTAAGATCCAGAATGAAACCACACCCAGGATGAATGGGGCCAGGGCATGGAGTGGAAACCTAATGCCCATCTGTAGACAATGGGAGATCCACTCACAGAGGGATTACAGGGAAGAAGATGAGCCAGTCAAGGTTCATTGTAGCACCAATGAAAGACACAATTTTCCTCTAGCTCTTTGGTGTTTTCTTCACCCCACTATCATGATCTCAATTCTACCTTACAAGTTGGATTAGACCAGAGCATGCACACTGCTACAGATAAGATCCTGCAACACAGTGAATCCAGGATAGAAAACTCCTCAGGGCCAATGAGGAGAAGAGAGATTCCAGTAGGATTAGGGAAGAGTGGGGGGGAGAAAGCAAGCATCAATGACAAGGATCAACTAGAAGTCCTTCCCAGGGGACAAATAATGGAAAAGAGGATGAGGGTTGATGGAGTATGATGTGAAATATTGAAAAAATAATCAATAACTTATCAAGGGTTCATTAGGAAGGATGGGGGAAGGGAGGGGTGTGAAACGAGCTGACATCATGAGCTCAAGTGGGAAGAAAGTGCTTTAAAAATAATGATGGTGGCATATATGCAAATGTGCTTGACACACCAGATGAATGTATGGATTGTGAGAAGAGATGTAAGAGCCCCTAATAACAGTATTTTAAGAAAAGGAATTTAAATTTACCCCAAATATGGGTATGGTGACCTTTTTCCTTAGAAATAGCCCTGAAGTAATTGGGATGCTGGAGTCTTCAAATTCTAGGTCACCCTAGAGGATATTTGCTAGTGCTTTTTTTTGGGGGGGGTTGGTTTTGGGGGCATCACTGCCCTCTGGTGGTGGGTGTAGGAGGCCCAGCCTTTGCTCCTGGGGAACTGGAATTGAACTTCCATCCCAGTGGGCTGCAGTCCCGCGTACAACCACTGCGCCATCGGGGCTCAGCCTGGATATTTGCTAATGCCTAGGGGTTGGCCAACCAGAAAGATGCATGCATCTGGGAGGTGATTATCAACTAGCCTCAGGAGCATGAGTTAGCCTGTCTGTAGGACTGACCAATATAAACCTAGGACCAGAAGGTTCAGAGTGCTCACGTGACTGTGAACAGATGGAAATGCCCTCTTTGAGACAAAGCAGTTCCTTTGGGAGGGGGCCCACTCATGTGTTTTTTCCTTATGATGATGCTGATTTGTACTCTCTTGAGTATAGTACTCTCTGTGGGTTATTAAAGCTAGGTGTCGAATCCAAAGAAGAAGGAGAGTTGACAGATGAAAGTGAAGACATCATGAGGACTCCTCAACTTGCACCGTCTGTGATCTATTTGGCAGTATAAAGGATGGTCCACTTTTACCTGTGAGATCTACTCTAGTCTTAGGTGGGCATGGTCAGAGAGAGACTATTCACCAGGACAGGAGATGTCAGGAGAGATTGAAAAGTGAGTAGGTGAAGATTGGAGGGAACTCCACACTTTGGGGATTGGATTCATGCTAATTTGTGACCACTAAAATATCCATGAATTAACCCAAGGAAATTACACCTTTGATGATGAGGACAGGTTTGCTCTGCCAACCTCTGCATTTACGCCCTCGAGTAAAGAGCAACAAGAAAGGGGCCATTTTTGTTTTGCCTTTTTTTTTTTTCATTTTCAAAAGTTTTTCTAAATGCAGACTAAATCCACGGCCAGGGACTCATTTCCAATGCATAGACATTGTATAGGACAGGACAGGATTGCCCCTTAAGGTTTCCAAAACTGTGGCTTTTATGGAAGCTGACAGCCTCTTCTTTCTTCTAATGGAGCTGCTAGTCGTTTGAACTCAGTAAGTTGTGGTTAACAGCTCCACATCTGATCCACAGTTGCGGCAGGTTGTCTGCCGATGTTAGTCCTTACTGTAGATCGGTTGAACAGAAAATGAGATAAAGGATATAATTAAGAAACTTCTTACAGAATAAAGAAAATTTTACAAGTGAGACATGGAAATTTTATTAACCCACAGCCATTAAGTACCCTCACAGAATAGAATAAAACTGCTCTTTAAGGTTTCCTAAAGACTGTAAAACTTTATGGTAACAAGTAACCTCATCTTTCTCCTTCAGAGCAGAAGGTGGATTTGAACCTCAGACCTTCTGGTTATCAGTCCAATGATTAGATTACAGCCAACTGTACCAAGAGGGATCCTTAGGGAACTCATTAAGAGTTCAAAAAAATTCAATGAAGGATAATGTTAGAAGAAAAAGTAGAGTTGGCATGATTCTGCAGATCTAAAATGCTAAGAAGGTTATGAGACAAATTTATTTTAAAAATGACCATCACCTAGATAAGATTCAGGGACATTTTCTAATTTAAGGAAGAAAGAAAGAAACTATACAAGCATTCAGAAAGCTGAAACACAAAAAATGTGACCTATAATGCTTCTATAAAAGTTAAGGTTAAAAGCAAGTGCACAGTATTTGACGTATTGGTAGAAGGAAAGATTATGATGTAGACAAGCAAGTTGTTGGTGGTGTACCAATAGCAACACAGCAAAAAGTTTTAGTTGTATAGTCTTAACTTTCATTCCTAAAATAAAAATTACTTAAATGATTATTCAGGGGGTGAAAAGGAAAATAAAAGGGGAAGCGATCATAAGGATCTACACATAACCCCCTCCCTGGGGAACAGACACGACAGAAAAGTGGGTGAAGGGCGACATTGCACAGAGTAAGACTTGACAATGTAATAATAATTTATAAATTATCAAGGGTTCATGAGAGAGGGGTCTGGAAAGGGAGAGGAAAAATAAGGAGCTGCTAACAAGAGCTGAAGTTAAAAAAAATGCTTTGAGAATGGTGGCAACAAATGCACAAATGTGCTGGATGTATGGATTGTGATAAGAGTTGTGGGAGTCCCCACTAAAATTATATAAAAAAAGGAAATGAAAACAAAGACTGAAGATTGAGTAAATGCAACTAGACTATGGAAAGCATTGAAATAAAATGTGTGCAGATCATATAGGTGTTCATTGAAAATTTGAAGATAGAGTAAAAAAGGAAAAAGTAATGATTTTGAGAAAGTGCACAAATTTTACCTTTGAATATGACATTGATAACTCAAAGGAGCCTTGGTGACACTGTCAGGTAAGCGTTGCACTTGCAAGAAGTTGGCTGGTCCAAATAGACCACTGAGAAATAGGAGGCTGACTGATTCCGTAAAGATTTCCAGCATCAGAAAACTTGTATCCGGATCAACTCAATAGCAGTAAGTTAAGTAACACAAATGTGAATCTAACGTAATATTTTATATGACCAAAGAAGGACAAGAAATCAGTAGACTTTTCTTTCTCTTATTGGCCAGTAGGGAACCTAAAGACATTACAAAAAGCAAAAATAGTGAACCACAGTCTCTGTCCCAGTGTGTGACATATGCCTTAAATTTTAAAACAATTATTCATTCAACAAGTCCAACCACTTAGAAAAACTATTATAAAACAAAGATAGCTTGATCATTAGGAACTTATTCATATAAATACTAATGAGGCAAAGAAGAAACATCACATCAATGAGTTGATCTGGAGTAGATACACACTTTCTCTACGACCAAGTAATTCAAGAGTTCATCGATGAGGGAAGAAAGATACATCACATGCAAAAGTGAACTAGACCTGTTGTAGGGCTCCACCTACCCAGCCCTCTACCTGGACCTCTGATGACAAGTCTTAGAAATAATTACTTTCAAATATCAGCTTGATACTGAGCAAACTCTATGACTTACAGGAATCTGATTTGATAATGTGATCCATTGTAGTATAGCAGATTTTGGATTAAAATTTGATTTCAAGATGCCTGTCTGTCCATTTGGATAAGTGGTGAATGTTCTGAGTCAAATTAAATAGTGAACAGTATCAGTGAAATCAGAAAACTTTGAAGAATAGATTTAGACCAAAGGAAAATGGCTAAGTACATTATTAGAGACAACAAATAGCTACCACTGTCTAAACCGATTCAGCTGATCAACATAACCACAGTGAAAATGCTTCTGAGATCCAAACAATCACTAATATCCCTCCTGCTTCTGAAAGACAGCGAATTAGGAACAGATTCACTCTGAGTGCTAAGCACTCAAAAACAATCTTTGCCAAGTACCAACACCTCTCCAGAGTATACCAGCTCATTTATACTTCTGAAAGTCCACTCGCCCCTGAGCAGCATTCTTCCCCAAAGTCCTTTATTCAATAAGAAGTCTGACCGATTCAGGGAGACTGTGTCTAACCAGCATAGCTCTCTCTTGCTGCAGTAAACAAGAAATTTAGCTTCTTTTTATTCCTACATTTTAGTCATAACCTTTTCATCCATGGACAAAGAGAACCTTATATTACTGTGAATTACAATGAGTAGATGCAAACTGAATTACTCAGCTACTAAGACAGCCCACTTCATTAGAAAAGGAAGACTAACTCAAATGGCAAATAGGACAGAGTCATGACTCCAGAGACAAATCTAAGACTCAGGAAGTAGACCTGACAGTTATTCCAAGAACTGGCAACATAGGCTCAGGTGAATTTTAGAATTACTGTGGGCCAGTGTCTTCTGTTTTCCTCCTTTAGCCATAAATGATTGTGATAGTGGAGGGGTGAGTAGGGGCCAGTCCTTTTAATTTACAAGTCTCCAGATGGAATTTAACTGTACACAGGAACTATTAAAGGATATTCATCTGTCCTTGGACCTGATTAGATGACAAGATCCATGACTTCAAACTTATACTGCAATGATGGGATACTCGGGGAAAATCCATGGAGGGGGATATTATTTGTAGTTGTTCAGAACAGCCTAAAGGTTGATTTCTCACTCTCCTGTCTCACTGTCTTTTCCTCCTTTAGTAGACAGCAGATACGTCACTTTTTGAACACGGTGGATTTGTTTGGTATCAATTTCTTCTACATAAGGGAGGAATGCGAAGTGTGACAAACAAATGACAGAGGGGGACCCAGTGTTTCTCAGGTATAAGATCACATGTAAACAAATGTGAAGTTGAGGGCAAATTGCTTAACTTTATCAGTTGCGTTAGGAAAAATGCATGTGCTCATAGCCAGTATTGTAACAGATCTATTTGAAAGAAGAAATTAGTCATTTGAAATCAGTTAGCATTAAATTAGAGCAAATAAAGGATTTATTCCAGGGTAGCATTCTCTCAGTTGTGAAACGTCATGGATCGTCCCTGACACATGGCAGCGTAGACAAGAGATGGCAATGCTCACGGTACTCAGATTCAAGTGCTAAAATGAGCTTTTGTGAAACCTGTTTTGTAAATGTCCCAGCTATAGCTGCTTTATGAAAATTTTAAAATATGTATTCATTTCACTAATTAAACTATAATCGAATAAATTGTTCTTCAGGAGCCTACTAGATATTTAATAGTACTCATAATGTGTTTATTTGACTAGTCTAATATTCAGATTATGTTAAAAACCTAGCTGACTGCCGTCTGTTTGGTCCCGACTCGTAGAGACCCCACATAGTGTTTCCAAGGCCATGAATCTTTAGAGGAGCACTTAAACTGAGTTTTCTCCCAAGGAGCAGGTGAGGGTTTTTGAATCCCCAACCTGCTAGCAATCCAAAACTTGCTCCACAATGCCACCAGGTATCCTTAAATTTTTAGATTAAATTAAAAACCCAAACTCACTGCCATCAAGTCATTTCCGACTGCCCCTGTGGTTTCCAACCTGGTCACTCATTAGGTAAGTAGAAAGTCTTAGGTGACCCTGAGGTTAGTAGCCCAACATGTTACCACGATGCCTTCAGGACTCCCTAACTTTTAGATTCTGTAGTCTTATTTTCCTTAAGGCTTTACATCCATATTTATTCTTTCAAGCCATATTTATTCTTTCAAGTTTGTAAATTAATATGTAAAGGGAACAGATGAGATGATACATCTGTATCATGAAAATTTACTCTACTCAATCCACTTCATTACATTGTTCTTTAACACCCCCCCCCCGCTATCATCTATAGATAATGCATATAGAAACTAGTAATAAAAAAGAGCCTTCAAAAACTTCAAGGAAAATCGAATTTAAGGATAATGGAAATGTTCCAGGAACTTTTCGAAGCTCCTTCCTTTAATTCCTGGACTCTTTAATTCCAACAGCCTCAACTCTACTCCCAGACTGTGCCATGGATCTCCATTCAGCAGGAATGTGGCTGGATCAGATCTGATTTTTTTAAGTGTATTTTAAAATTTAAAATTACAAAAAATAATTTAAAATATAATTTTTTTTTGTATCTCAATACCATTGCTGATGACTCTGAAAAGAGGTCACAATAGGAGGTCCTGAATGGAGTGGGAGAAGATGTGAAACAAAATCCAAGCAAATGAAAAAAGACAAGGCTAACTGCTCTGATGGAGACTGGCAGAACCCCCCAAGCCATGATCCTTCGTCGTAGTTTACTGTATATACTTTATAATGGCAACCCTATGAAGATAGGAACTAATTCAATGTTTCATTGAAAAAAATTGACACTGTTCTCTGGCAGAATTTTCTTTTAGTGATTGTTTTCTTTTAATATTTTACTGTGATATGGGTGGAAGTTTATGGAGCACTTTTTTTTCCTGTGCAGCAATTAGTATTTAGCATTGATTGCAAAGATGAATATTCCAGGACACGATCCACTTCTTCCCTGCGCTTACCAGATTTTTCAGCCCCTCATTCTACCCCTTCCTGCCCTTGCAGTCCTGTCCTTGGGCAAGTGCTGCCATTTGGATGGCATTTGGTGGCTTATTCCAGGGAAGGCTAGTCTCCCGAGTGCTGTCATTCACCTCACAGACCTGTCCTTCCTGTGCTGAAAGTGGTGTCACTGGGGTGACGAAAGGGCGTCAGACCAGTTAGCCTTGTCTTTGTCTTTTTTCGTTTGCTTGAATTTTGTTTCACATCTTCTCCCACTCCATTCAGGACCTCTTATAGTGATTTCTTTCAGAACCATCAGCAATGGTATTGCGATCCAACAACAACAAAAAAATTTGACTGAGCCCTGATGGCGTAAGTGGTTGAGTGCGGGACTGCAGCCCACGGGCTTGGTGGTTCAAATCCAGCGGCGGCTCTCAGGAGCGCACTGGGTAGCGCCCACGACCACCAGAGGCAGTGATGCCCCCTGCCAAAATTTATATTTTAAATTATTGTTTTGTAATTTTAAATTTTTATATTTTAAAATACACTTAAAAAAAATCTTATCGTGGTCTATAAACAGATAAGGTTGTGGCTGGATGTGACCAAGACGGTGTCTAAGATAAGTTGGGAAGAAAGAGGGGTCAGGAAAGAATTAAATGGGAAGAAAATGCCACTAACTAGCCGCGGGACACCCTGAATCATGAAGTAGCAGCATGGGTGAGGGGGAGGATAAGCAGTGCCCTTCATCACCCCAGTGACTCCACTTCCAACTACAGGAAGGACATGTCTGTGAGGTGAATGACAGTACTCGGGAGATTAGCCTTCCTTGGAATAAGCCACTAAATGCCATCCAAATGGCAGCACTTGCCCAAGGACAGGACTCCAAGGGCAGGAAGGGATAGAATGAAGGACTGAAAAATCTGGTAAGCGCAGGGAAGAAGTGGATCGTGTCCTGGAATGTGTATCTTTGCAATCAATGCTACAATACTAATTGCTGCACAGGAAAAAAAGTGCTCCATAAACTTCGACCCATATCACAGTAAAATATTAAAAGAAAACAATCATTAAAAGAAATTTCTACCAGAAAATAATGTCAGTTTTTTTTTCAATGAAACATTGAGTTAGTTCCTATCTTCATTTTCTAGGGTTGCCCTTACAAACTATATACAGTAAACTATGTGAGTGAAAAGAACAGGAACATAGTGTTTCACAGTTTTGAGAGTAGAAGTTCAAATCCAGGGTGTTGGTCTCCAGAGATTGAGAGGGAAGACCTTTCCTGGTCCTCCACAGGCTCTGGCAGCCCAGGTGATCCTGGATTTGTGATAGCAACAGCTCAGCCTTATCCTTCATCTTTACAAGACTGTACGCCATGTTGGCCTGTGTGTTTCTTCTCTTTATATAAGACACCACTCATATTGGATTAGAATCCACCAGGCTCTAATATGACATCTTGTTGACTGACAACATTTCAATGACTCGATTTTCCAACAAGGTCGCTTTCACAAGTATCAGGGATTAGGTCTTAAACATATCAATAATAGTCATGACTCTCTGAAAAGCAGATGCCAAAACAGGACTAAGTGTGGAAAGATTTTATTAAGAAAACATCTGTGAGTGGAAATGTGGCAAGATCTGGAGAAGGCTGGGGGAGCTGTCAGACTTCACGGGAGAAAAGAAAGGAAGGAAGGATGGTGGGAAGTAGCGTAGGTTGTGATTGGAGGGCTAAAAGGCACAGTCTCACACCGGCCCCAAATGTGTAAATATTCTACTCAAATATTTCAATAAGCATTCTCTTTTTGATCTCATGTAGACTGCCTTGCTTGAATCACATAAGTTGTCTATGATCTTCTCAATATTTCACCCCATTTAGAAATGTACAAAGCCTTCTAAATATAGCTCATTTTAAAAGTTCCTACAAGCTGAGGTTTTATTACGTGGAATTAGAGAATTTGAAAATCAAAGCCCATACACTGACCTGACCTAATTTAATTTGTTCAGTACTGTCTTTGCATGTGAAGATAAAGCTCGACATATTCCATAGCGCAGGCTTTGTTTTCAATAATTGGAATATTTTTAAGCTTCAAAGGCTGGAGGTTTTGGGCACTACATTCATTGCATAGTCTCACTAAAGATTTCAAATTGATTTTGAACAAACAGACTCAAAATTTGAATAGCAAAAATGATTCATTTAGGTTAATTTACAAAATATTTCCTCATTCCTAAAGTCTATTCGGTGATGAATAACAGAAAGAAAGTGCTTACTGAAGTATGTTTGTAATTCACCAGGAGCATCATCATAAACATTTTGCAAGTCAATTACCCATTGTAGGAAAGCAGGTCTACGTTTTTATCACTGCAGGTGCTATTAAGAGCAGTAGAACATTAGCACTTTGTTTAGATACAATTACACATCCTGTGTGTTCCACAACCAAATCCAAGTACATTTCTGCTCTGTAGACACCTTCATTTAGTAAAACCATTGTTGTTACCTCAAAGTTGTGCTTCATAATATAATCTGCTTTTGAATTATCATCATGAAATTCAGTAAGGTTCATTTCAATGGGCGATTTTATTATGGAACCTATAATAACATTCACAGTATCAGGTATTTTACCTTTGACATAAAAAGTTTTCAAAACCTTTACTTTAATTTCATCTTAGAATTGATTTAACTAATTTTAATTCAAAGCATTTGGTGATAATAATGTAAAATTGACCACATATAACTGCTTATGGAGTTCTCCTAGTAGAGCCAACAAATTCTTTCATAGCTGCTTAAATTTATGTCTGTGACACTGGGTCACTAAGAAACTATTGTTTCACTCTCTAGATCTGCACAAGAAATCTTGGAATTAAAAAAAGAGCAACAAATAATTTTATAAGAACTTTTTTCTTTTATAAGAACTTGTAACTTATAAACTTTTCTAAGAACTTTTTTTCAGGCTTACCCTGAATGTTCCATTCCTCTTGTATATAATAAACCTTTCCCTCATATCCATATGTGTGTCTATGAATTTGTTTCTCTAGTCTACCCAGACTAACACAAGAATATATGCTCCTTATCATCTATTTCTTTAAGTAATAGAATTTCTTTATTTACTTAACTGTTAAGTAAGGCATGCACTTTATTGAAATTATGTATAGGAAGAATGTATTAAAATATATACTATTGTGGGAGCCAGTGTACACTGGCTGTGGACAGCAAGCCTCCTGGGTAGTGTATGCAGTCTCCTATCCTATAGAGGCTACCCTAAGGCACCATGGAGACAAACAACCCTTGGCTGATCTTCGATGCCTCAGGCTTGGCTAATTTCTGCTCTCCCTAAACTAGACTCTAAACTGGGATGTGAGGGGTTTTGGGGAAACCTCAAAGCATGGTGGCTAGAGTCCACATAGACCAAGTTATCATGTCATCCACACCAAACTTCAAAACAAGGAGCATGTGATTGAGGTCTTACACAGAGCCAAGTTCAAGTTCCCTGGGCACCAGAAGATTCACATCTCCAAGAAGTGGGACTTCACCAAGTTTAATGCGGATGAATTCGAGGGCATGGTGGCTGAGAAGCACCTCATCCTGGACGACTGTGAAGTCAAGTACATCCCTAACTGTGGTCCCTTGGACAAGTGGTGGGCCCCGCATTCATGAGGTCTGGGTAGCCTTGTGCTACCTAACTTGTACCCACCAAATCACCAAATAAAGTTGAACTTCCTGAAAAAAAATATATATATACACAATTAATTAAATAAAATATCATACAGTACAATAAATGACAAAACAATTATAACAGGAGTATATAATATATATGCTCTAGCACAGGTCTGATCAGCTTTTATTTCTACACACACACACACACACACACAAACCATTAGTTACTTTCTCATATCTCCTACATACTCTTCATAGTAGTGGTATGACTGCTTTGAGTTTCTTACATGTTGTTTCATAAGATACATACTAAATGGCTGGGATCCTAAGAAAGTGGAACAATTGGCAGAGGCATCATTAGCAAATACTTCTATCATCACCTGATACCAGAATGAGATACTTGCTTCTAGACTACTTTTCTCTGGATAAATCTATTTAAGTATATGTTATAATTAGAATAAGGTTCACAGTATATGTTATAGTATCTGTACATGAATAGTATTTGTATATGCATCTTTATTCTATCAGTGTGTACAATTATGCTGTCTTGAAAAGAAACTGTTTACTGTGCTGTAACTGAAAAAGACCAAGATTCAGATTGAGGTTATTTTCAAGCATCCTTCCATTTTAACATTTGTTAAAGTAAGAAATCTGTTCACCACATTTTATCTCATACATTATGAGACCAAACTAGCTTTGGGAAAATGAAGGTCTACTGTCTCGACTCAGATTCCTATGAAGCATATTTGGAGATGGAGATTAATGCACAGTACATATATACAAAAGTATTCTAGGGATGAAAGCACATGGTAGGGGTCAAAGGAGCAGGACTGGACAGAAAGAGAAGCACAGCAGCAGTAGAGTCACAACAAGAACTCACTTGATCCTGGGGAATCCTGGAGCTATAGTGGCTTTTCAGATAGGAGAGTGGGGACCAGGCCTATAGATTGTGATATTTACCAGTTATTAGATAGGACATGCAATATGAGGTCACATGATCTCTCATTGGGTAAGTCAAGACAGAGATCCCTTGACCTGAGTACAGATTTCAGATTTACCGTATGTAAGTTCACTGTTTTATATACACACACACACATACATACTTTTTTTTCTGGCGTGGGAGGTGACACGTGAACATGACAACACTCAGTCCTTCTTTGCAGCAGCCTTCCTCATGGTAGCCAGCACATTGCTGAGCAGCTCTCTCTCCCTCTCGGCCTGCATGTGTGTCCCCACCCATTTCTTGATGAACTTAAGTGCCTGCTTGTCCTTGGACACACTGAGCTGCTCCATGGCCATCTGCTCATAGGGTGTGGAGCCACACCTCCCAGACCACTGTCTTACATTTTAAGGATTAGAAGCAAGATTCATCTGAGAGCTACCTGTCAACTATCAACCATCCCCAGCAGCTGGAGAAATGAGTACTTCAGTTGTTGGCGGAAATAAATGTGGTGTGCCCTCACACCTACTACACCTACCAAACAGCCCAGCTTACTTTAATGCAACTATGAGATAATAATGTATCGTTCTAAAAAAGAAAAATGTGGAATAATTCTAAATATTACAACAAGAATGGAGTTTTAAAAGATGAAATAATGGGAGAGGTAGCCAACAAAGGACAGATAGGAGTATAGAAATTATTCATTGAGCTCCCTTTGACACATTCTAAAGCTATTTAAGTTTCAAAAGGGGGGAGATAATATGGATTATTCCCCTGGTGAATCTCCTCTGTCCATGGGCAAGGAATAGCCTTGCTAATATGCAGAATGCATTAAAAAGTTTATTGATGCAAATGCAGTTAGGTTAAAATTTAGCATCCTATCATTTGATCCCAGGAAGAACTGATTCATTTAAGAACTTAATTCATTTAAGTTTATTCTAGTTTTTTATATTTTCTGCCATCTTTTTAATTGATATTTTTATGTTTCAGTATGTTATTCTTGTTAACTTTTCTGTTGGTTTGTTTTATAGTGTTTCTTTCTATATGAAGTCAAGGATAGGTAAATCTATAATAATTGGATTAGGGGTAGCTTAGGGGTGTGGAACTAATAACAATGAGTGCCGGAGAGAGAAAAATGTTCTAAAACAGATTATGATGATGAGTATACAACTCTTCTTGATGTGCTTAAACTATTGAATGGTATACTATATGAGCTATTTGCTAATAAAACCATTGAAGAATAAAGTAAAATATGAAGTATTTTTAAAAGACAAAAAAAGTTACCTACAAAGCTCTGATGGCATGTAGAAACATTTTCAATGGAATGAAAATAAGATTTCATTTTGGAACATCAAAATAATAACAATACTGATAATTATGTGGATTGGACAAACTGCAGAAACTAAAGAATCCAAATTTAAAAAACAGAGATCTAATTCTTATCACTTCAAATAATAATGGAGAAAATGGGTATAATTAAGAAGACACTTTCAGATGTTTAAAATAATGGAAGAAATTAATATGAAGTGAAAGAAATAAAGGGATCAGATGATTCTAAGATTTCACATATAGTTAACGGACTAGGTCAGGGCACCACATTCCAAATCACACTCTGCCATTGAGTCTGAAAAGACTAGGCTTTTTACCCCCATAAAAAGTAAGCATTTTGGAAACTCACAGGGACAGTTCTACCCTATCCTATTGGTCACTATGAAAGAAAATAATATAAAATTTCAGGAGGAAGAACTGATTAATTCAATGCTTAACTTATTGTATTCTAAGCACTAAGACAATAAAGAGTGATGTAAAACAAGGAATTGCATGCATAAAATTAGAGATCATAAAAGAAGTCTAGGCAGAAAGACATACATTTTGGAGGGTTAGTATTATGAAAGTGATATTGGAGTATATGTGAGGGATGAGACTATCCAAGGAAATCATACAGAGTTTGAGGAAAAAGACAAATTAATCATAGGTACGATCTAAATACCTGAAGTGAATAAAGAAAGCAATGCTGCCTAAAAGGGAGAGTTAATACCGCCCTAGAAGATAAACGTCATGGAATTTTAGGGGGAAATTAGGCTGAAGATATTTGGAGAATTAAAAAAACAAAACTCCAGTGAAGGATTGGGGTCAAAAGTTGGTAGAAAAAAATGGAATTAAAATATGATGGGGTTTCTCTATGAACATCCTGAAGCTCCCTCATATAAGAGAAAAATAAACAAGAGTCCATTAATTTGGCAACAAAGAGTGTGATAAAATTTGACAAGAGGAATTTCGAGCAGAAAAAAAGAAGTGTATTTGATTGAGAAGTGGGTTGAACAGGAAGTACCGGTAGGGTAAACGCTAATGTAAAATACACATTTGGGAATGAAGAAAGGAGAAGGGATAGGAATTTGGATTTTTTTATATGAGGGTGAGGGTGGGAAATGTAGGAGTTGAGGTATGTGGTAGCTACAAAATCTGTTGTCAATTTGAGACTTAAAAGTGAAGGTGGGGAGGAAGTGAAGGGGGGAAGTTCAGCCTGTCATTCAGGTGGCAGCTTGATGAGCTCATCTGGAGGCACTACAGAGATAAGTAGCTCACTGGAGACAAGACAGACGTTCCCTCCCCGTGAGGCATTTCTTCAAACAAGAAGCATGGAGCTATGCTAGAGCCCTGGAGCAGAAGGAGCCACGTGAAGACCCCTGCCAGTGCTGAGATGCTTACACCACCACTGGATGCACAAGACTGTCCACTCACTGGCCTGTGATCTTCCTGCATTTGGTGTCATTGCATGTGTTTTGTGAGTCTGAAGAGGGCTTTATGGATTGGTATCAGACCTATGGGCTAATATCGGACTTATGGACTTGATTTAGACTAAGCTAAGGTGTTTTCTCAATATTCAGTTGTTTATTGTATATACAACTGTTTATACACATATGAATGTCTATGAATTTGTTTCTCTAGTCTACTGAGATTAACACAAGGTAGGTATGATTTGTTGCTGCTTATAAGGAGAAAGAACTTTGAAATTTATATGTTAAGGAGAAGTAGCCAGAAAGAGAAAGAGAATTCAAATACAAAGTTACTTCAAAGAAATAAAGGGACAAGTGAGATCAATAGCCTTCAATAGGAAGATTTTAAAAATTGGGTTTAAGTGAAAGGAGGGAAAAAGGCACTGGTGACCACCAAAACCAGTCAGGGTATAACAACAAACTGATAACCTCTTCCTAACTAACTGTATTTCTACTCTGAAGTATCTTTGTGATAAAGAGTAGTTGGAGAGATGGTTCTATTGAAGCTAACAAAAGTCAGGGCACAGATTAGAAGCGAGCACTAGAAATGTGTGCTTCCTGTGTCTCCTCTCCCAGACCTATGTCCCAAATATGAATCCATCTCTCAGATTTCTTTTCTGAATGCCAGGCCTATCTAAATGAGGATGACCAATACTTCACATTCTTGTTTTCCCTATCATAAAGTGTTATGAAAAATGCATGGGACAGGTTTCCGTGGAAGTTCCCAAGTTTTGTTCCATTTCCAATGAATTGATTCTACCTCTATTTCTATTCTCCTCAGGAAAGTGTAACATATGAGGGATAAAAACATGCCCTGACTGATATTTTTTTTAATCAAAAGTAAACTTCCCTCTCATTAGAAAGTCCTGGGTATAGTGACAGGAGATTGTGGAACAGAATTCAAAGTTATAGAAGAGACCAGGCTTCAGGGTTGGACAGAGATTTGGAGGATCACTCAGACTATGGCCTTTAGGCACCATTTAGGTTTGGAACAGAACTCCTGACTGGGTTAGACTAATCAACCATTTAAGATGAAAAGCATTTACTGAAAGATAGAGGGTTAAGAAGGGAGGAGGTATAGAAACAGGAAACATTGGGAGAAAGTAGGATAAGTGATGGTACAGTAAGGTGGTTGAAATTAAATGACATGAATTATTGAATGTAAAACTTAGATTTGGTTTGTAAACCTTCACCTAGATAGTCAAAAATATTTTAATGGTGATCACAAATTATCCTCAAGTATAGATATTTTATTAGTAGTAATAAACTTTTGCTCAACATCTCACAGCTGATAGAGTTACTTGTTTCTCAAAATATAAGAAGTCAAGATGTGGAGAAAGATTGTGAGTTCTGTTTTAAAGGTTTGAATTTGTGGTTATAGTAGAAATTTTAAATGCAAATATCTATCATGTAGACCAGATATCATGCAGACAAGATGTGAAATGTGCCTATCTGTAGATTAAGGATTTAGGTATGAAGTTTCACTATATCTAAGATGTCTTGGAAGATAGGAGCTTAGATGTGAGAAAACTGAACAAATCGTTGGCTTAAATTGAATAAATGAAATCTTGGAGAAACTGATGGATTAGCCTAACTAGAATTCATCTTCCTCCCTTAAAGTTCCCCCAAATGAATCTAGTAATTTAGTTCTGAACCATATAAGGTGATAATGCGGATTCTTGGGGTTCATTTTCATTTTCCTACATTTCTATGTGTTAGAATGATACTACATTAGTGCTAGAATGGATCTGAGAGTCATCTGCTCCAGCCACTTTTTATATGTGTGTGCATGCATATGCACTTACTTATTTTATTTATTTGTATAATTGAAAGATCATTTTATTGGGGTTCTTACACTTCTCATAACAAACCATGCATCAATTGTATCAAGCATATTTGTACATATGTTGCCATCCTTATTTTCTAGACATTTATTTTCTATTAAGCTTTTGGTACCAACTCCTCTTTTTTTCCCTCCCTCCCTCTCTTCATGATCCCTTGGTAAATTATTTTCATATATTACACTGACCACTGTCTCCCTTCCCCCACGATTTCTGTTGTTTGTCCCCTTGGAGAGGATGTGTGGTTATGTGTTGACCATTACAATCAGTTCCCACTTTCCCTTCTCCTCTCCCCACCTTCCCCCTACCCTTCTGGTATCACTATTCTAATTCCTGTTTCTGGATTCTATGTGTCCTGAACTCATCTCTTATCTGTACATGTGCTGCACATGCTCTGGTGTAACCCGCAGAGAAAGGCAGCACTGGGGTTATGATAGTGGGGATGAGGAAGCCTCAAGGAGCCAGAGGTATAATGTGTGTTTCATCGGTCCTTTACTGCACCCTGGGTGACTCAATCCTTCCTTGTAGCCACTTTATATTGTTAATGGGCAAAGGAGGAGAGGAGTTGCTAGTCCATAGTGCACGGGCTATATTTTCAAAGCCCAAGTGGAACCCCAGTATCCTAACCATAGTCAGAGAAAAGGTTTCAACAAAGAAGACTAAGTTATGGAAGGGAATACTTTGAGATAGAATTCCAAAAGACCCTTAGCTATCCCAAGGGCCTGGTGGATTGTGGGCTGGGCCTTTCATTCTCCCACCATTGGCTGGCTTTCTGGGGACCTTCTGCTATTGGCTACATTTATGGAGTATACTTCTTCTTTCCCAGGTATGTGTACCCCTTGTCTTCAGCCCCCAAACCTGAGTCAACTGAGCCATTATGGGGGTGGTATGGACATCCCCCAACTTTCCCCAACCTTCTCTCTCCTAGCTGTCCTCCATCTTCCTTTGTGATGTGAAAGTAAGCGGGGAAACATGTCTCCACCTCTCTTGTGTATTAGTATTCCTTCCATATTCACTTCTTTTCCTTTGGCTCATTTCCATCTGGCTAATACAACCCACTGTCCTCAGGAATTCTGACTCATAATGACTGACACAAGTTAAAGCTCCCAAAGTGTCCACTGCAGCTAAGCAGGCATGCGCTGTGTGTCCTTTGGCCCTCCTGAATGATACCCTTTCCCTCCAGATAGGGTACCACAGCACAGCCATAGCGTGGTGAATGCTCCCTAGTGCTCCCCCTCCTCCGAGTTCCAGGAGCTTCTCAGGTGTGTTAGTCCTCTACCTAGTCCAGCTCATTGCCGGTGTAAGAGAGCACCAAACCCCATCCCCACTCCCTCGGCCCCTGCTTAGCAGACTCTTTCCTCTCCCTCTCATCACTCATTAAGGGACTCTGTAAGTCCCTAAATATAATAATTTATTGGCTCAGATTGGTTTGCAGTCAGCTCTCCCAACACCAATAAATAGAGTTTATCTCCCCCGTGGGGTTGAATAGACCCCAATGATTCATCTTTAGGGGAGTGTCTGGTAGCTTGGACCCTAATGTTGACTTTTGAGACAAAAAGATCCACGTGGGGTGGGGGCGGTTTTGGTTATAATATGAAATGATTCAATGGAGATGATTTTAACAAAGTAAAATACTCTGGTTTTGCCAGTAGACAGATCTGGGGCAAGGAGGAAAGGGTGAACAATGGAATTATTTCCCAGCACAGAGGGACAGAGGGAGGTGAAGAGCTGAAAAGATGCATTTCTTTCTAAAAGGAGCTTTCAAAAGGGGAGGTTTTCCCAGCACCCAGGGGCGGCGACCGTAGAAGGGCAAGGCCTGCGATGGGCAGACTGTGTGCATGCTGCTCACCAGTGAGTCCACTGACCTGGCCCACCAGGGCACAGCGTGAACTTTGGTGCATGTGCAATATGGGTAATGAGCAGGGCACTAGGAAGAGCTGGCACCAGTAGTATACAAAACTTGACTTCTCATCCAAGAGGCCACCCTCATTCAGGTGAGTCCACGCGCACAAAGGGGATCCTTAGTTGGGCGGGTACTAGTGAGGACTGGGGGTTCTCATTCCTAGGGTGAGGCTGCCCCTGAAGAGGGCACTGGATTCATGAGTGGGAGGGAGCATCCATAATCAAAGGAGAATATTACAAAAGAACAAAACAATTACAAAGTAGAAAATAAAACCACCCGGTGGGTGGGGAGATTCCTGTTCTGTGATAGTGTTGCTTCATGTTCACATGTGGAGTGTCCAGAAAGTGGAGCAAGAGAGGGAGAGGGCAGCGGAGAACCAAGTCCAAAAGGGAGGGGGAAGGAGGAGGAGGAGAAGGAGGGGGAAAAAGGGTAAAAGTTAAGCATGGCTACAGATTATGGCTGCGCCAAGCTGCCCAGGCAGACTGAAGAAAGAAATCCTGGATGGGTCACCTTGGGGCCAGGAAAAATCAGCTGTGCTGGGGAGGAGCTAAGAAAGAAAGATTTTAAAAACTTAGGTCTCTTTATCTTTATGTGGACCTTTGTCCCTGCCTGGAGGTGCAGGAAATCCCTCCTGGTGCACCTTCTGGGAGGGATTCCTGGTGCTCATCCCGGGCCGCGATCTTCCAGCAGGGCACTCTCGAGTTCAAACCTTGTCCTACTTCTTGCTCGACTATTTCCTGGCCAGTGTGACAAGAACCGAGAGAATGGGGACCTGAAGTCTCCAGTCCCACCAGTCCCCGTTTGAAACAAAGTTCAGCTAAAGAGCATTTGTACTTGGCTGAGAGGAGGTAATAGACAACACTGGGCTGCCAGGATCTAGTCAACCACGATGCCCACAGAATGGCTGCTTGAATCCAGGGTGCAACAGCCTTGTTTCCTAAATACTTGAGCCCCAAACCAGATCGGTATCAAGTCGCTAGCACTTCTCAGGACTGAACCACCACCGAAAACCAAGCTCACCACCACTGGGTAGATTCCAACTCAGAGAGACGCTTTGTAGGGATTTCTGAGACAGTAAATCTTTTCAGGAGCTCATTGTTCTCCCTCAGGTGGCTGGTGGTGGGTTCCAATCACCACCCTGAGGTAGCCTCAGCTTAACCCATGATGTGCTGAGTGAAAGTTCGGAATATGGATCTTCCACCCAAGTCTCTAAAGAGCCCTGGTGACATGGTGGTTATGCATTGGACTGCCATGGGATGGCTATGAGTCTGCATTCACTTAATGGCAGTAAGACTGAGGGCCATTCCTGGAGGGAGACCCAAGTTTCTATAACTCCTACCAAGTGTAAATAGGGTATGTGCAACACTAACAGAGATTGGTCAGTTTTTGTTACCACTCCCCTGTCCATTAGGATGAACCATCTTTGAAACAGCAGCAGAGAGCACCCCCCTCCCGCCACTCACCCCTCCCCTCCACCCCGCCGTGACCCAAAGACAATGGGAGAGGGCATTTAAGATCTCTGTGAGGCCAGTTGGATCAGATTCTTCAAAGGTATGGACAGCGAGAGTCAGGGGCAGCATCACCAAGGCTCTGGGGTAGCTCTCTTCATCTGGCATGAGACCATGGGACTGTGGGACAAAGTGACAATGCAAGCCTGCCTTCAAAGGCCAAGGTTAAGGACTGCAAAAAGGCTTGGCTTCACATGGCTGAGAGGCTGGGACTGTAGAGAGACTTGACTGTTGGCTGAGACCAATGACTGTATCCTGACTTGTGGTGGCCTATTGGTTTCCCTAATAAACCCCCTTAATTGTGAGTATTGTCTGGGAGTTCTGTGTGGTTCTTGCAGGAAATTATTGAACCTCGTACAGAAGCAGAGTGGTGTGGGAGTAACAGTTATTATCAGAATAGGTAACAAAAGATTGTTGTCCAAATTTAGGTTCTTATCTGACCAAGAGCAAGATTGACTTTTGGAAGACATGGGACATTGCAAGATAATTTTATTAATAAACTCCTAGAAGAAAGAAAACCTTCCCAGGCCAGCCTGGCTGGTCTCAGTATTTCTTGTCTCTCCAGTGCATAGCCAGGATCTCTAAGAGTTCAAATGTCTGAGGTTCTCAGGAAATTCCACTGCTGGGAGGCTGGGTAGGAAGGGGTTGAGAGAAATGTATTCCCAATCTATTGTCATAGATAACCTCTGTCTGAATATCAACCTTCACTCCCTTGTAGGTCTCTGAATGGAGTGTGGAGGCAAACTTAACTCTTGCCTCTTGTCACTAGAAAAGCCGGAGGGGATCAGATATGGTCCACGTCCATTGCTGCTCATTACATGGCATACGGCCTCACCAATGCTCCTTTCTTGGGGCTGATAGTGATCGAAAAGTATGTGCCGGCCACGTTAAACTTCTCCGCTGCCTTAAAATTGTCTTGATTTCCATTGTAAATGATTTCCTTCACTGGCTCTCCTCTCCGCTGCAGAGATGATCAGATATTCAAATCTTAATTCAAATGAATGTTTTACTCTGGCTTTTCTTTCATATCTTTTAGTGAAATACTCCTTGTGCTCTGTAAATGAATTGCAATGCAAATGAAAGAATCAGAGAAGTCAAAGTTGGACTTTGACCTTTTAAATGAACTTCACTTAAAGAGCTCCAACTGCAGCAAGGGACCGACTTGCTTTGGGGGTGAAAGGAAGCACAATTTGAAATGTCAGTGGCCTCAGGCTGCACATCACACTAAGTTGTCCTTTCACAGAGCTGGAAGCGAGCTTCTCACTGAATAAAAAGGAAAGTCCGTGAAGTCATCTCTTTTCATCTATGTTAGAAAAGGGAAAAGAGCTGTGGCACTACTTCACATAGGAAAATCATTCATATGATTCATAACAGTCTAGTCGGTTTAACTTTATGAAATGACATTTTTTCTTTGAAAAATCTAAATACCTATACAATTATCTCGCCAGGGACATAATATGGTATTTCAGTGTGCCTATCAACTAATGTGATGAAAAATGGACATACAAAATAGTATAGGAATAATTTTGCGTGGCAACAAAAATTTATATTTCATGATCTTCTACACAGAAGTGACCAGATGTCCTGCTTACTAACAATTTGTCTTGCATCCCGCGGCATTTTAAAATTAAATAAGTATATTACAATACTATTTTTGCATTCTATGAACATTTCTGTTGCTCCATATAGAGCAAATTTTTCATCAAGAAACCCTTCCCCCCAGTCAATGGTATCCTGCTTAAAATCTGGTCACTTTAGGTCAGGAAGACAAGACATAAACTTTTTTTAAGTGTAGAAATAAAACACCTGTAAAATCTTACCAAAATATTTTCAAAAAGAGAAGGTCCTTTCATTGGTGGATCCACTTTATATTTTCAAGTTACATCAGTAATATTTTCTCACCATAAATTTTTATAGCATATATGTTAACTCATAGCACTTGCTAAGTAGTTTAAATTTTTAAATAAAATAAAGACTATAAAGATTGTTTTTAAAATAGCCAAAACATGTCAAATGCAAAATTATGAATGTGTCAAATGTAGCCTCAGGGGAAATATCTGCAACCTTTAAATATTTTTCTAATTGAACGGAACTAAAAGAATAACAGAGAAAAGGAAAATAATCAGTCAGAAACCTCTTTAAAAAGCAAGGAAAATAAGGAGCTGCAGAAATCAAACGATTGGTAAAGAAAATAGAATTTATGCTGCTTGATGCAGCTGCTTCTGAGTCCTTTGTCGCTGTTGCCCCCTGGAGCCAGGAACCTGCAAGCTCCAGAGGCCAGGCTGGCAGTGACCAGGGCTTCAGCTGGAGTGGAGAGAGGAGCTGGCCGAGCTGCACTCCAAAACAGTCAGGACCCGCTTCGTGGCTGCTGGGCAGATGAAGGAAGCCAGGAGCAGAAAGAGGAGGCATAGGAGAAATGGGCGTGAGGGTTGGGAGGCACCCACTTTCAAGCACCTGGGAAACTGGAATCACACAGTCCTTAACGGAATTAGCCCAGCCTACCACTATGGAGTAGATTCCGACCCATAGCAATCCACTATGGGCTTTCCAAGTCTGTACATCTTTACCTCTTTCTGAGATCAGATAGTCTCAACATTCCACCCCCCCTCCCGCGAAGAAACAGTTGTTTTTCTTTAAAAAAAAAAGCAAGACAAATAACAAAAACAATCAGCTTCTGGCACTACAGATATTTGAGATGTGGTTCCACATTAAGCAACATATCTCTTGGTATGTGAATATAACTAAAATGTGTATGTTTATCTTTGAATGGTAGGAATACATGTAATTCACTGTGACACTGTACTTTGATGTTAGTGACTGCTTTTATAATCAACAAAGGCTATAAATGTACCAAAATAAATGATTTACATGCCTGCTTACCAAAAAGAGGCTGTGTTCATAAACACAAGTTTCAGCTAATACATAAGATAAAATTGCTTCAGGGTTTAATATAGTACTCTTTTCTCTATATTAAACAACTTTAGACTTGCTATTAATTGGAAACTTGTTTACATCACCTCAAATTTGTAAGTAAAAGGCTCCTTTAGTGCTTGCCTAGCTCCATCTACTGTCCTTTCATTTAATTTCCAATTTTTAGAGTCTGTTAATCATGAAAACAACCAGAGAATAGTTCATCACCATGTTTGCTAAATTAACTAGCCTTAACATTATGTCAATATTAAATTATCTGGCTATTTGAAGGTACATAGACTTTGTATCTAAGTTGGTGAAGATTTTTGCTTCTTTTTGACTTTTTAATAATCAAAGACTCTAAAAAATAATTATCTCTGGCTCTATGTCTATGGTCTAAGGGAGACCATCACCACTTCAATAACAAAAGTTCTTTCCTTTTCTTTTTTGAGGAGGGGGATTTTAATGAATTATAAAAGTCAGAGCATAATTTTAATCCAAAGAAGACTGAAACTGGATTAAAAATTTTGAATCTTGACATAATGGATTCTAAATTGCCTCTTTATGGTGTAATGCTCAGACTGAAGATTCATATATTAAAATAGAACAGGGTTATAAAATGATGATCCAAATAGAGGAGTAATGCTTTTAAAAGGCATTTTAACACTTAAAATCAATTGTGTTATTGACCCAGGAGCATAGAGACTATAAAAACCTAATAATGGTCTGAGTCTCAAAATATCTCTTGCCAACTGCCAATATTTCCAAGTTATTCCGTTTCACTGCAAAAACCATACAATAGGACTTAAAAAATGTTGTGTAGCATTTAATGAAAGAGAAATTTCCATGAACTTTTTGAAGCCCTCTCAAACTGACTTGGGAAATGTTTTCTCTGCTGGGTATAGGAATGTACCAAATGAATTACTAGTACATACCAAACCCTTTCCAATAGGGAATATTCAATCAGGATAATATAAAAAATATATTTAAATAGCTATAAAAAGTTTTAGGTTTTATATAAAATTCTAGTTAAGAGCTTTGATTAATGCACTTTAAAATAGTGAATTTTTATAAATAAATTATATCTCAACTGAAAAATATTTTAAGCACTTTGTCTATTATACTATTCAGCATTGACTATTAAAATGACCCAGAAACTCTGACTCCTGATAACCTAAGACTGTAGAAATGAAGTTACAACAACCTAGAGAATTACATAATTACTTTGTACCTTAGATTTCCCCCTCTCTAAATATATACCTTTTAACTGATCATTGATTCAGTGCTAGATCCCAATCGATTCAAATTGTAATTCCCTACATACTGATACCCATATACTGAATAAAGAAAAAAATTAAGTTTTATATAAACATGGAAGTGAGGGAGGTTACCTTGTATTTGAAGAGGAAAAATGATGAATATTCCTTGTATTCTTACATGAATATTATTTCTATTTTTACACATATCCATATATTGGAATATTATATAGCATATGATTTATTCTATGACACAGATGAACTTTGAAAGCACTATGCTGCATGAAATTAGTCAAATACAAAAATATTGTGTGATAATATTTAGATTAAATACATAAAACAAACAAATTAATGGATACAGCATGTTAGTGGTTACAGGATCTGGGAGGAGGGGGAGTAGGAAGAATACAGGAGAACTGAGTTCCTGTTTCAGATGACAAAAAACTTTTGGAAATATAGAGTGGTGAAGAGTGCACAATATGGCAAATCTAACTAATGTCATTGAATTGTAGACCTATATATAGTGAAAATGGCAAGTATATATACACCACAATAATCTTAAAGCATTTTTTCCATCTCCCTGCCCTGATGAGAGTAGGAAGCCCAGCCTTGCTGCTGGAGAGCTGCTGCTGGATTTGAACTGTCAACCCTGTGAGACGCAGTCCTGCACACAACCACTGCACCACCAGAGCTCTGCTAATTTTAAAGTATTTATATTTTGAAACTTCTAAACATAAATTGAAGAGATTAAACATTAGACTTTGGTTTTAAAGCCTAAACCTTTCATTTATGAGTATATGCTTATATTACCTAAATAATCTTGAGTATTACTGTTCTGGATTAAATTGTGTTTTTCTAAAAAGATATGTTGAAGCCTTACGCCCTGTATCCATGAATGGAACTGTGGGACAAAGAATTCGATTTGGTCTTTTATCTCAAGTTTCTTTACAGGGTCAAATTGTCAGGCCTTTCTCCTGTGAAGTCGTTGGTGGATCCAACCAACTGAACACTTCACCTGTGAACCACCAGGACTGATCAGGCAATATTTCAATGTGGGCTACATATCAATTCTACTAACTATCCTCAGAAAGGGCAAGGGAATGACACAATCAGTCACCCACTGATTTGATCAGTTATGCATATACATTGTGATTAGAGACTCTGAACACAGAAGCAGTGGAACATCCTGAATTGGCAAGAATACCTCTTGCATGTGTACAAAGGAAGCTTTGTCCCAGGTCCTCTACCATGTCACACCAGATGCTTCTCTTTGTGCCCTTTGTGGTGGTATTAAATGGATATTTGTAAGTACAATTAGGTATAAGTAGAAGTCTTGGTGGAGTTGTGTGTTATATGTTGGTCTGCTAAATGCGAGGACAGCAGTTCAAAGCCACTAGCTGTTCCAAGGGAGAAAAATAAGGCTTTCTATTCCCATAAAGAGTTTTACTCTTAGAAATCCATGGGGGCAGTTCTGCCCTGTCCTTTAGATCTGGATGAGTCATAACGGATTTGTTGGGAGTGAGTCTTTGAATGAGTTAAATAGGTAGTCACTATAAGATCTGTCAGTCATTCTATCAAATTACTGAACCTATCAGCAGCCATGAGAGCCAGTAGAAAGGCTGAAATTTGCCTATTTGATATTCAGAAGGACAGAGCCCTAACCAGCTCCGGTGACTCCGTGGTCAGAGAAAGGTTGCAAGGGTAGAAGATGATAAAGAACAGGCCTTCTAACCTCTAAAGGCTGGCATAAAGGGTAGGGTCAAAGAGAGGTGTCACGTGGGTGGCTGGTGTAAGGATAATGAATAAGCGGGAAGGAGGGATTGAGTGTTTTTGCCTTTGGAGACTCCTACTTATACCTGTTCTTGTTAATGCAGTGGCCTTGCTTAGAAATAGGGCTTCTCAAAAATGTCTTATCATTGTGATTGAGGGGGAGTGCAGAGTGGAGACCCAGAGCAGAACTGTGTACAACTGGACATTCCCTTCCAGAAGGGTCACAGAGAAGAGCCAGTCATGGTGTAGTATAGCACTGACAAAAAGTACAGGGTTCCTCGGGATCTTTAATGGCCCCTCCCCCCATGATCATGAGCCCAATTCTACTTTACAAATTCTTCTAACCAGAGCATGTACATGGGTACAAATGAGATATGGGAACACAGGGAATCCAGGACAGATAACCCCCTCAGGACCAATAATGAGAGCTGCAGTACCAGGAGGAGAAGGGGAAAAGGGCAAGGGGGAGGAAGGGGGAACTGATCACAATGATCTACATATAACTCCCTCCCAGGGGAACAATAGGAAAGTAGGTGAAGGGAAACACTGGTCACTATAAGACATGAAAAAAAATAAATTATCAAGTGTTCATGAGAGGGGGGTAGGGAGTGAGAGGGAAAATAAATGAGGAGCTGATACCAAGGGCTCAAGTAGAAGGAAATGTTTTGAGAGTGATGATGGTAACAAAGGTACCAATGTGCTTGACACAATGGATGTGATTGTGATAAGAATTGTACAAGCCCCCAATAAAATGATTTTTAAAAATAAATAGAGCTTCTCGGTTAAGATGTTCACAGTTATGTTACCAGCAGTAGGGTGATTCCTGATTACCTTTGAATAGTCTTATGAAAGGGGATAATAGACACAGAGTCCCAGAGAAGAAACATAGATACCATGTAACAATGCATCTAAAAACCAAGAGAAACCAAGACATGCTTGGGAATACCAGCAACTGGAATAGACCAGCTATCTTCCTCGAGAGCAGTCAGAGAGAACATAGTCTCATTGGCACCCTGATTTCAGACTTCCAGACTTGAACAACATGAAACAATAAATGCTTGTTCTTTAAATCCATCGGTTCTATAGAATCAATCCTTAATTGTCATCAATATGCTCATTTCAAAAACACAACGGCATAATTAGTTTGTGGTATCGCCTCCTCTAGTTTCAACTGCCTAGCCAGAGGGGCAGACACAATCCCCAGGACAATTCCAGGCATATAAATTTGACTGGAACCTATGACTTCAACAAATAGCCTCAATTAAAATGCTGAGTTAGGCCAACCACATTCTTCTTTCAAGAACAGGGAATTTGGAAAGTGAGACTTTAGGAAGTCAGCCCCAGGACAGAAGAAGAGGGGATGCTGAAGCAGATGGAGATTTGAGATCAGGCAAGGGTGACCAGCCAAAATCTCGAGGAAGCAAAAATTATGAGCCTATTCCCTTCATTAAGAGAACAGTAAAAATTCTGCATAACCTCTTTCCAATAGTGCGCTTTAAAGTGGATACAGGACTGTTAAATATACATTTAAGAAATCCCATCATCCTTATAATCCTGATAAGGGAGAATGAGACTTGGTCGTCCATGCTTTAGATATGTTATCAGGAGAGGCCAGTCTCTGGGAAAGGAAAGCATTCTCTGTAAAGCCGACTGCCAGTGAAAAATCAGGAAACTCTCAACAAGATTGGCAGACACAGTAGCTGCACGAGCGGGGTCAAACATAACAATTGTAAGGATAGTACAAGTCCGGGCAGTGTATCCTTCTGTGGTATCCAGGGTAGCTATGATTGGTAAGCAAATGGTGAGCACTAGAGGAGAATGACTTCCCGGACCCCCTCCAGTAGAAACACCCTGTTCAGTGATTTCTTGCTCAGGCAGCAAAGACACTCCCAGAAGAAACATCTTGTTCAGTAAGTTCCCACCCACCTGCGGTTGACCCTGATTCCCAGAATGAACCAATTCACACATTTCCACCCAGAAATGTCCTGGAAGATTTCCTGCACTAGACTAGTCCTGCAAAACCCTGCTCGTCTGTTCAGAGAGAGTCTTCTGATTCAGGACAGAGACCCTCTCAGGTTTCCTCCAATAATCTTGTCTCCCGCCATGGAGTCTGTCTGTCTTTCCTACTACATATATTCTAACAGGACCTCAGCAACAACAATATGCACATTTACTTTCTACTCCATTTTTGAAAATACACTGAGGTCCTACCTATACATAAAAAGTAAAGCTAATTCCTCTTCTTTCAATTCGGTTCTTACTCTATCTTTTCAATAGGTAAATCAATGAATAGTATAGTATTTTAAATGGTAAAGCCTAAGGGGAGGATTATACAAACTTCACACACTAGGATTTTTACTGACGTAATGACTATACAAACACACACACACATACACACGACCTATTATTGACTCTATCCCACGGTTGTTCTTTTTTTATTCACTTTTTTTGTTTCTTTTGGTAATCTATGTTATTTTTTAACTTATTTATACAAATATTAACTCTAAAAATAATTCTGCATTCTTTTAAGGAAATACAACTTACATAGAACACAGTACACAAACCTTAAGCGATTAGCACATGCATTTTATAAACCTGAGTAGTAGTCACCATTCAAATTACACTTTCAGTGTACCAGAAGGTTATTTTTTAATTAATAAATCACTTAATTGTGGGTTTTTATGGCTCTTATCACAATGCTTACATTATATCAAACACATTTGTACATATGTTGTCATCATCATTTCTAAAACATTTTCATTTTATTTGAGCCCTTGGTATCAGCTTCTCTTTCCACCCCCCTTCTATCCTCGTGAATCCCTGATAACTTATAAATTATTATTCTATTCTTATTAATATTTATCTTAACCATGTGCTGACATGGACCCAAACATATAACTCTCCAGGACTGACATATGGAACTGATCTCAGACCAAGTTTCTCTTTGATACCACCCTGTCATCACCTCTCTTTGTTCCCATGCTAGCTTGTCACACCCATCATAGCTTTCTTTTTTTTTTCCTGAAGTCTTTGTGCTAGGGTAGTGGTTCTTACCCTAGGCCTTGAAACCCTTTCACAGGGGTAGCCCAATTCATAATGGTGCGAAATTACATTATGAAGTAGCAACAGATATAATTTTATGGTTGTGGAGGGTCACCACAACATGAGGAACTGTATTAAAAGGTTGAAGCATTAGGGAGGTTGAAAACCACTGCTCTATCGTCTTCGGGATATGCTGCCCCTTTATTAAAAAGCAGATGCTCTGAGTTAAGACTAATTATAGGATTAAGCATCTAACCCAAATTAATTCACTTTAAGAATTAAGGATAATGTAATCTTGCTGATAACATCTAGATCTTAAATGCTATACTCTAAAGGAACAACTGAGAAGGCGTCACGGGCAGCAAGTCATAATAGGAGGATATAGGGGACCTAAGTAGCTCTGCATGAGTCTTGGTGGAGCAATGGCTAAGCACTGGAGAGCTCAGAAATGACTGGCAGTTCAAGCCCAACAGTAGCCCTAAGGAAGAAAAGACCATCTCTTCCCATAAAAATTAAACCAAGTCCCTTCTGATTCATAGGGACCCTACGGGATAGAATGTTACTGCCCCATAGTGTTCCCAAGGCTGTAACCTTCATGGAAGCAGGTTGCCACAGCTTCTTTTGTTTGTTTGGTTTTGGGACCTCACTGCCCTCTGGTGGTGGGAGTAGGAGGCCCAGCCTTTGCTCCTGAGGAGCCACTGCTGGAATTCAACCTCCATCCCAATGGGCTGCAATCCCGCGCACAACCACTATGCCACCGGGGCTCAGTCCCGCCACAACTTTTACCACACAGTTGCTTCTGAATTAAAGTTGCCAGCCTTTCAGTTAGCAGCTAAATCCATAATCCCTGTGACTGTAAGGCTCCTCTTAGAGACATTAGAGTTTAGGATACTCTATCCTACAGGATTATCAGAATCTACTGTAGGGCACACAACAACAATATAGACTTGGATGTTGTGATAGTTACATAAATCTGTTGTCAGTGAGGCTTAAGAGTGAAGGGATGGAGTTAATCTGTCAATCAGATGAACTCATTTGAAGGCACTAGGAGGTAACAGCTCATTGGAGGTGGGATATGTGCTCACTCCCCGAGAGACTCTCTACTGACAAGACACATGGAGCTCTGCTGATGGTAGTGAGAGCCCTGGACCGTGAAGAGCCATGTGAAGAGTCCTGCCAGTGTTGAGATGCTCCCACCATCATTGCATCCACAGGACTAGCCACCCACTGGCCTGTAATCTTCCTACATTTGGTAACATTGCATGGGTTTCATAAGTCTGAAGAGGACTTTTTAGATTGGTATTGGACATATGGGCTAATATGGGACTTAAGGACTTGACCTTAAGGACTAGAAAGTTCTGGGATGTTTTCTTAATGCACAATTACTATTTATATAAAGCTCTTTCTTATCCATATATGAGTGTCTATGAATTTGTTTCTCTAGTCACAGCACATAAAGGCCAATCTCTGTGTAATCTAAAGGGCTGAATGATGTGTCAAAGGTTATGGATGATAATAAAAGCTCAAATTGCATTTGCAAAGCTTCCACATGGAGTAAACCCCCATTGAATGCCCTTCACACACTATCCATGGGCTGGATAGTCTTGCCCTAAGACAAAGTGCTTTTGAAAGTAGATTGCTTATTTCTATTTTATAGTTGAAGAGACTGGGCTTTATAGATTTAGAAAGCTTCTTGCTTATCTAGGTAGGTTAAAATTTAACATCTTACCATTTGTTTCCCTTTTGATTCATTCTTAACTTGTTTTATTTTTATTTTTTGCTTTTTTATTGAGAATTATCTGTGCTTTATTTTGTCGTTATTGTTTTTTATTTGGGGGTTTTGTTCTGCTTGTTTTAGTTTGGTATAATTTTCTTTATATGAAATCCAAGATAGATAAATCTATAGAGATAGTAACTAAATTAAAAGTTTCTTGGGTTTATGACAGGATAGGTTAGGAGAAAAGAGGAGCAAATATATATGGATATAAGAATAAAGAAACTGTTCTAAAATTGTGGAAATGATTGCACAACTCTTTTTTTCTTTCACAACTATTTTTAATATACTTAAACCCATGAATTGTATTGTATTATATGTCAATAAAGTTATTTTTAAAAATACATAATGAATTGAAAAGATTAAATATTTAGTTAAAACTCCCAGTGTCTCAATCATTATTATGTAACGATTGAAGTGTATATAGCATTTTAAAGTCAGACCATTTACTAAAACTACTGATTGTATTTCAGGGATGTGGCAGTTAAATTTTATGTCAACTTCCACTTTCGTAGGGTTGGAATCCAACCTGTAATCAGGTCACAGCCTACTGATGCCTCCTGACAGGGTGGCCTTTTCATTGGAGGAAAAACTGGGACGTTCTCCCTCTGCACCCTCACCTTCCTGGTTGTGGGACTCTGTGCCTGCCTCCAGGGGGAGCCCAATAGGGGCTGCCTATCCCTGGTGTTGCCTACACCTTAGCGTGTCTCCATCGCCAGTGGATGCATAAGACTCTACCCTCTGGTCTATGATCTCCCTGCCTCCTCCTTCACCTTTCTACCTCAGTGACCTCCAGCTGGTGAGTCTGAAGAGGGTTCTGGTGAGCCTCAGACCCAAGCACTTAAGTTGGGCTGAGATGTCTTCTTGATGAAGAGCACTTCTTGATAAAATGTTCTTCCTTATGCATATATGACCATCACTGGTTTTGTTTCTCTAGACAACCCAGCCTACACAAGGCTTTTCATGATTTTCCTGAAATGTTCTCATTTAGAGGAGATAGCTAAACTACACATTGTGGTACAAAAGTGAAAATCATACTAACTCTGGAGGCTGTGCAGCAAGGGCAAGAGACCGAGGCTATGAACGCCTTTGCTACTCATTGCCTCTATTACCTCTGACAGATGGCTTGCTCAATCTAAACCTCGGGTTCCTCAACTGCAAAATAGAACCAACAATAGAGGAGAAAAAGGGTCAGATGAGAAAGTGCATACAAAACATGTGCCTAGTACTATCTTCATATATAAGAGCTCAATGAATGTTCACTATTATTCCCAAGTCAACCAGTCTAAGTTAATTGTCTACTAAATTTGCTTGTTTTGTTAAAACATATGTAACTTTTGCAAGGCATGATTTGTATCAGAAGGCTATTTCTTAAAGAAATAACATTAGACTGCTTAACAAATAACATTAAATTATAGTAAATGACATTAAATTGCTTAATCTGGAAAGTTTTGACTTTTTTACTTTTTACATTTTCTATCTAAATGTAATTTTTGCATTTATGACTAGCTATAATTTAAAAAACAAAAACAAAAAACGGGTTTTCGAGTCAGAGGAGTTCCTGCGCACAGGCAGCGGTGGAGCCTGGGACCCCCACCCCCACCCCCGCGAGAATGGAGGAAGACGACACGGTAGTGAGGCCACTTCCAGCGGCCCACCGGAAAGGAGGAAACAGACAATGAAAGTAGATAATGTTGACAGTGTAAATGAAGAGTGGATCAAGATTAACCCGCCTGTGCGAGGGTGTCAACAAAAGAATAGACTCTTTGAGGAAGCTCAGAGGATTGGTGCCAAATGCTTGTCCTCCACTGAAAAGAAGCAGATAGCTGTAAGTATAAAATTATGGAAAAATGGATTCACAGTCAATGATGATTTCAGAAGTTATTCTGATGGTGCAAGCCAGCAGTTTCTAAATTCTATCAAAACCGGGGAATTACTTGTAGAATTACAGCGTGGGGGGTGGTTGATAAACAGGAGATGGATGTTAAAGTCGAAGATAAGCATGAAATATGTATATCAACAAAGCCTGTGTTCCAGCCCTTCTCAGGACAGGTCACCGATTGGGAAGTGCTGCACCAAAAATTGTTGGCAAAGCAAAGCGCTCTGCAGTAGAGAGTGAAGACCGGGTGTCTGCTGTCTCAGAAAACCATCTGGAACCCATCACCAGGGTGCAGATCTGGTTAGCAATGGGAAAAGGATTATCCAAAATTTAACACTTCTCCAAGGGTAAGCCATGTCAAAGACATCATTGAAAACTACCAAGGATCTCAAAGAAGGCCTCCTTTTGCCCTGGCAACAGTTCTTCTGTTCCTCAGATAGCTTGATGAAACCCCCACTCTGGAAGAAGCAGATTTGCTCAGTGCCGTCTTCATCCAGAAACTACAAAGAACAGCCGAGCGACTCTTTCAGAGGACTGTCTAGCACTCGTTTTTACAGACTAAGTGGAAGTTTGAGGGAAGAGTGACAGTTCTCAGTGGACATGCCAACTGAAATGGAAGAAAAGAAAGGTCAAATTCCCTGGAGGTCTGGTTCAAGTTCTACTTCCTCCAGAGGATATTTTTAATAAATGCAAGTTCGTAAAAAAAATTTTTTTTTAATTTTTAACAATGTGACACCAATATTCTGGTTATTGCAGTCAATGTGAAAATAGCTTTAAATAACCTTTTAAAACTGCATTCTCACCAATGCACAGAGAGGACCATATGACTGGCCCTTCTACAAGATATGACAGGAGACAAGGCTGGAGACACAGTGTGGGAATTGTGCCAGACCTGACCACGCCACACTGAGGCAAAACACTATGGATGTGCAACAGAACAGCAAAGGGAACAGTGCAAGGAAATCCAGAGGTAATACCAAAAATAAACTTTGGGCCCAGGGCATGGCACCCCATCAGACTCACTGGAAAACACTCTTAAAGGTCCACAAACAGACCTTGAACTATTTACAGGCTTTTCTTTTCTTTCTTTCCTTTTTATTTTATTTTATTTTTTTGGTCACTGGGTTTTTTTGCTGTTGTTGTTGCTTTGTTTTGCTTTGTCTAGTTTTTATTATCTCTGTAGGTCTATCTATAAAAAATAGGCGGGATAATCTGGAGGAGCAAACAATGGGTTGATGGTTTGGTAAGGGGGCAGGGAAGAGGGGAGGTAGGGTAAAGGAAGTGGGTATTAACAAACTCAGGGACAAAGAAGCTACCAGTGATCCAAAATCAATTGCTAGATGGAATGTAGGAGGCCTGGGAGGACTTGATCAAGGGCAATGTAACCAAAAGGAATTGCTGAGTCACAAATAAAGGCTGAGCATGATAGTGGGACAAGAGGAAAGTAAAAGAAAACAGAGGTAAGAATAGGAGGAAAAGGGCATTTAGAGGTCTAAATACAGGCATGTACATATGTAAACATATTTATATATGATGATGATGGGGAAATAGATCTATGTGCATATATTTATAGGTTTAGTATTAAGTTAGCAGATGGACATTGGGCCTCCACTCAAGTACTCCCTAAGTACAAGAACACTTTGTTCTATTAAACTGGCATTCCATGATGCTCACCTTCCTGACACAAAGCAGGTCCATAAGCAAATGTGAAGAAGAAAGTTAATGGTGCTCAGCTATCAAAAGGTATACCATCTGGGATTTTAAAGGCTTAAAGATAAACAAACAACCATCTAACTGAAAAGCAACAAAGCTCATATGGAAGGAACACACCAGCCTGTGTGATCACGATATCTAATATCAGGCATCAAAGAAAGAAAAAATCATATCATTGTGAATGAAGAGGGAGTACAGAATGGGGACCCAAAGACCATCTGTAGGCAACTAGACATCTCCTTACAGACGGGGTGCGGGGAGGAGATGAGCCAGTCAAGGAGCAGTATAACAATGATGAGACATACAAATTTCCTCAAGTTCTTTAATGCTTTCTCCCATCCACTACCATGATCACATTTCTACCTTACAAATACAGCTAGATCAGAGGCTGTACATTGGTACTGACCAGATAAGAACTGGAAACAGAGGAAATCCAGAATGGCTAAATCCCTCAGGAACAATAATGAGAGTAGTGATACCAGTAGGGGACGGGGAAGGTGGGATAGAAAATAAGAACTGATCACAGGAATCTACATATAACTCCCTCCCTGGGGGATGGACGACAGAAAAGTGGGTGAAAGAAGATGCCAGACAATGTAAGACATGACAAAATAATAATAATTTATAAATTATCAAGACTTTGTGAGGGTGGGTAGGCAGGTAAAGAAGGGAAAAAATCAGGAGCTGATACCAATGGCTCAAATAGAAAGCAAATGTTTTCAGAATGAGGATGGCAGCAAATGTACAAATGTGCTTGACACAATAGATTATGATAAGAGTTGTATGAGCCCCCAATAAAATGATTTTTTAAAAATCATGCTCACTGACATTCAAATTATGAGTTTGAAAAACTTTTAAAATAATTTTATTGGGGGCTCTTACAGCTACTACAACATTCAGTACATCATTTGTATCAAACACATTTGCACACATGTTGCCACATACATTTCCAAACATTTTCCACTTGAGCCCTTGGTACAAGCTCCTCTTAAAAAAAAAACTCCCCTTTCCCCTCCCCCCCTTTTTTAATGAATCATTTTATTGGGGGCCCATGCAACTCCCATCACAATCCATAACAACATCAATTGTATGCAGGCCACTTTTACACACCCATTGCCATCATCACTCTCCGTAGGACTGCGGCCGACTGGCTTGGTGGTTCAAATCCAGCAGCAGCTCTCTTGGAGCAAGGCTGGGCATCCCACTCCCATCAGAGGGCAGTGATGTCAAAAAAAAAATGGGGGCCTGGAGGGAGGGAGAATGTTTTGAGAGTTTAAATTTTTTAGGTAAAAATAAAGTCATTCAAATTTATAATTACCCAATGTACATTGCAATTAATTTATATTTTTCTGGAATTATTTTTCCCCAAATAAAGTTTAGTCAATCATTCTGTGCATTTGTGGGGGGTCATGTGCTTATGTTAATTTCATGATTGAGATGTACACTATCTATATGCGTGTCTCTGTATTTGTTTCTCTAATCTACCAGGACTAGCACAACATCTTGTTACGGAGTGCTATTTTGTTTCATGAACTCTATTCATAAGTGAGCCACTAAAAATGGAAAATAGACTCGCTTTGTGCAAAAGGAGAAGGCTGTACCAGCATACTGCCTGAGTTCAGTGTCCCAGCTATTACTGACAAGACTTTCTACAAATGTAGACTTGATCAAGTCACTTAAACTGAATCTCAGATTTGTTATCTGGGAAGTGGTGCTGTTGTAAACTTGCTGTCACTTTGTCATACTTTGCTGGCTTGTGTATTGCTGTGATGCTGGATGTCACTGGTATTTCAAATACCTGGAGGATCATTTAAAGTGAACATGTTTCAGCAGAGCTTCCAGACTAACAAGAGTCAAAAAAGAAGGAATCAGCTGCTCTATTTGAAGGCAGTAACTGCTCAAAACTGTATGCGTAACTTTGAAACAGTGTCAGCTACTGAAGACCTTACTGAATTGCGACAGAACATTGTCTGACATAGTACCAGAGCATGGACCGTGGAAGATGTGACTGAGGGGAATCTGCTTCCTCAGAGTACAGTCCGCTATGGTGGCTTGAGTAGGGTAAACCTGTGGGCATGGAGTCTACAGGATCTTTATTTGTGGATAGGACTCAAAGAAAGCAAAAACAGCTACAAAAATCTAATGATTGGAATATGCAAAATATGAATCTAGGAAAACGAGAAGTCACCAAAAGTGAAACAGAATGCAAAAAAGATTGATATCTTGGGCATTAGTGAGCAGAAATGGGCTGGTATTGGCCATTTTAAATCAGAAAACCATATAGTTTTTTATGCTTGGGGAAAAAATTGAGAAGACTAGTGTAGCAATTATCGTCTAAAAGTACACTGCAAAATAAATCTTGAAGTAAAATGCTGTCTTTGAAGCGATTATATATATCCTCTTTCAAGGAAATCCAATCATTAAAATTGTTATTCAAATTTATGCACTCACTACAAGAGCTAGTGATGAATAAGTTTAAGAATTCAGTTTCTTCAGTTGGAAGTTGATCGAACAGGCAATCAAGATGCATTGATAATCATTGGTGATTGGAATGCAAAAGCAGGGGAAAGGGTGGGTTGAGGGGAAGAACTATAGTGGAAAAATGTGATCTGGGTGATACAAAGGAAGCTGGAGGATCTATGATAGAATTTGGCAAGACCAATGACTTGTTCATAGCAAAGACTTTTCATCTTTCAAAATGACTATACAGAGGGACTTCTCCAGATAGAACACACAGAAATAAAATTGACTGTATCTGTGGAAAGAGACAATGGAGAAGGTCCATATCAGTAGCTAAAACCAGACCAGGGATGACTGTGGAACAGACAATTGCTCACATGTAACTTCAGGTTAAAGCTGAAGGAAATTAAAATAAATTCATGACAACCAATCTATTACTTTGAGTCTATCCTACTTGAATTTAGAGAATATCTGAAGAATAGATTTGAAGCATTGATCCCTGATGACAGAAGATCTGAGGAGCTGTGGGAGGACATCAAATCCATCATTTATGACGGAAGCAAAAGGTCATTGAAATGACAGGAATAAAAGATAATGTCATAAAATACTCTGAAACTTATAATTAATCTTAGTACATCATTGGTACCATTTCTTCTATAGAAAATAGAAGAATGAATAAAAAAGATGAATAGAAAATTTCAAATGTCATCTTTGTAAAGCAAAGTATCAAAGTGTGAAGTCATAAAATTAGAAAACCAAATAGAAGAACATGATCAGCATATCTGAAATTGAAAGAATCCAATAAAAATTAGCATCAAGTTGTAATATTTATAGATTCTGTGGGCATAATATTGAATGATGTAAGAAGCATTGAAAGAATGTGAAAAGGCTCCCACGACCACCAGAGGGCAGTGATCCTCCCCCCCAAAAAAACAAACAAAACAGGATTGTGATGGGAGTTGTAGGGGCCCCCCAATAAAATGATTAATTTTTTTAAAAGGGGGGGGGAAGGGAAAGGGGAGGGTTTTTTTTTTAAAGGAGCTTGTATCAAGGGCTCAAGTGGAAAATATTGGGAAATGTATGTGGAAATATGTGTGCAAATGTGCTTGATACAAATGATGTACTGAATGTTGTAGTAGCTGTAAGACCCCCCAATAAAAGAAAAAAAGAAAAAAAAAAGAATGTGGAAAGAATACACAGAGTCACCATACCCAAAAGAAGTAGTCAACATCCACCATTTCAGGAGGTAACATATAAGCCAGAACCAATGGTGCTGAAGGAAGAGTTTCATTAGCTACAGACAAGGCTCCAGCAATCAGTGGAATACCAATGGAAACGTTTCAATAGCTGACTAAGCACTGGAACCACTCATTTTTCTATGCCAGAAAATTTGGAAGGCAGCTATTTGGCCAACTGAGTGGAGAAGATATTTATTTGTGTACACGCCAAAGAAAGGTGACCTAACAGAATGCTCCAATTATAGATATGTTGGATGAAGATTATACTTTTCCACAATTATATCTCCTCCAAAATATTAAGAAATATTAGTAACTATTTGCCAGCATTTGGTAGGAGGTCAGAAGTTTCGTTATTCTCCCTGAAAGTTTCAGTCTGCCCTACCTTTGGCTGCAGGGCCCATCCCCTGCTGTTATATCACAATAGATGGCCTCTCCCTGAAGCTTGTGAACTGCCCGTCTGCTGCCTGTAGGTGGGTTTCACACACTACTGGAAATGATCTCTGAAGAGCCAGAGAACTAGTCAAACGGGTTCAGTCACATCCACAAGTCTGGAGTTTGCCCTTGTCATATACTTCCCTTTCCTATTCCGTGTATGCCCCTAGATCACGCCTCAATGCCATATAACCAAAGCACAACCCTTTCCTGTGATGCATGTCCTTATCTGTAATTAGGGGACTTGCATGTCTCCAAAAGATATACAAGGCTTGGTCAGAATAAAGGAACTCTCTCACTCCCTCTCCCTCTCCTCTCTGTTCCCTTTCCCCACATCCTATCCTATCCCCTCATCCTCTCTCTCCACATGGATCACCAAGCAGGGCTGAGGTGAGCACGCTACCATGAACTGTGTTTGACTCCATTATTTCTCTCTTTATGTATCCTATGTATCCTATGACTTCGCTATAACATTTAATAAATAATGTGTACAATTGAACCTACCGGAGAGGCTGACTCCTCTGACACAGAGCAATATAATTGATATCACAGGTAAGTAAAATTTTGCTTACAGTCATCCAATAATGGTTATGGCAGTACATTGACCGGGAGCTGTCAGAGGTTTAGATAAGATTTAGAAGAGAGAGTAGAATAAAGGATATCATTATTGATGCCACATAGATCTTGCCTAAAAGCACAGAATATCAGAAATATGTTTACTTGTGTTTGATTAACTATGCCTATGGATTTGACTGTGTAGATCATAACAAACTATGGATAAACTTAAGAAGAATGGAAATTTCAGAACATTTCTTTGTGCTCATGGGAAACTTGAACAAGGATCAAGAGGCAGTGGTGCAAACAGAACATGGGGACGTGATATGACTTAAAATTAGTAAACCTGCTCATTGATGTTGTATCCTCACTATAATTATTCAATCTGTATACTGAGCAAAACATCTGAGAAACTGAATTACATGAAGAACAGGGCCCCAGGATTGAAAAAAAGTAGATTAACAACCTCTGATACGCTGATGACACAACCTTACTTACTGAAAGTGAGGAGGACTTCAAGCACTTGCTGATGACAGAGAGGCCTGTGGTGCCCGCCCCAATCTCAACGATTTCTACTCCCTCCCCAAAAGAATGCACTACCAAACATAGCACTGAAGACACAGCTCAGGGAGAGGGGCGGGTCTGCTCAGAATGCATGGGAGCAAACTAAAAGAAAGAGAGAGAGAGAACCGCACTCTGGCCCACCAAGCCCTAAGGATGATATTCCTGCTCAGAAAGCCCAAGGCACAGAGAAGAGCATAGGGCTGGCCCCACTAAGAGACACTATGTCCCCTAATTGACCCCTAGTGCTTTCATGTACAGAACTGGAGACACAGTTTCGGAACTGTGTCCAGTCTGACCCCCCACACTGGGCTGAAACACGTTGGGAAGATAAAGGAGCAGCAAGGGAAGCAAAGCAATGAAGTCCCTAAGGAATCCAGAAAATAGACTTTGGACTTGGCACCTCGTCAGATTCAATCAGAAAACATTCATAAGGGTCAGCAGCCAGACCTGGAACTGCTTATAGGCTATTTTGTACTCTCCTCTCCTTATTTTTTGTTCCTTTCTCATGTCTATCTACATAAGATATGCAGGATAATCAATCCAAAGGAGAAAACAATGGGACCCACAGTTCTGGGGAGACTGTGGGAGGGGGGCTAGTGGGGAAACTTGAGGGAGAGCAAACAAACTCAGGAACAAGGGAACAATAGGGATCTAAAATTGGCAAAGCGGGTGTAGAATGCCTGGAGGGTTTAATCAAGTTCAATGTAGCGAGAGGAATTACTGAGAGCCAAATGAAGGTGGAACATGATAGTGGGATAGGGAAAAGGAAATAGAGAAAAGAAGTAGGAGGCAAAAGACCAAAAAAGAGGTGCAAATAAAGGCCTGGATATATGTAACTATATTAATATGTAATGATAGGGATATAGGTCTAGGTACATATATTTATAGGTTAGGTAGTAAGATAGCAGACAAACATTGACCTATACTCAAGTCTTCCCTTAATGCAAGAACACTTTGTTCTAATAACCTGGGATTCTGCGATGCTCATTCTCCCAGCATGATCACTGGGTGATCCAGACAAAATGGGTGCACAAGAAATGTGGTGAAGAAAACTGATGGTGCCTGACTCTCAAAAAATATAGTGTCTGGGGTCTTAAAGGCTTGAAGTTAAACAACCATCCATTTAACAGGCAACCAACAAAGCCCAATGGAAGAAGCACACCAGTCTGTGTGATCTGGAGGTTTTGGCAGGATCAGGTATCAAGCATCAGAAGACTCAAAACAATCATATCAATGCAAACAAGAAGGCTAGAAGTAGAGACCCAAAGTCCGTCTATAGACAACTGGACATTCTCTCACAGAAGGATCACAAGGAAAGGACAAGTCAGCCAGGGTGCAGTATAGCACTGAAGAAACACACAATGTTCCTCTAATTCAGTAATGCTTCCTTCCCCCCTCCCCTATGGTAATTCAGTTCTACCTTACAATTCTGGCGAGACCTGAACTTGTACACTGCTACAATTTAGAGTTCTTGACATACAGAATCCAGGACAGATAAATCCTTTAGGAACAGTAATGGGAGTAGTGATACCATGAGGGTAGGAGGAAAGTGGGGGAAGAAAGGGGGGAAAGGGGGAACTGAATGAAATGATGGACATATAATCTCCCTCCCCCCACCCCTAGGGGTATGAACAATAGAAATGTGGGTGGAGAGAGACAGGGGATGGTATAAGATATGAAAATAATAATAGTTTATAATTTATTAAGAGATCACCGGGGGGGAGGGTGAGAGAATGGGGGGAGGGGGCATGAGGAGCTGATACCAAGGGCTCAAGTAGAAAGAACATGTTTTGAAAATGATGATAGCAACATATGTACAGATGTGCTTGATATGATTTATATATGCATTGTTATAAAAGCTATATGAGCTCCCAATAAAATGATTTCTTAAAAAAAACTTGCTGATGAAGATCAAGGATTGTACTCTTCGGTATGGATTGTGACTCAATGTAAAGATGACTAAAATCCTCACCGGATACAAACATCATGATAACTGGAGAAAGGTGTGACAGTGTCAAGGAATTTTCTTGCCTGGATTCACAAATAATGGCTTATGGAAGTAGCAGTTAAGAGATCAAAAAGGGCATTGCATTGGATAAATCTTCTGCACAAGGCCTCTAGCGTATTGAAAAGCAAGGATGCTACTTTGAGAAGGCGCACCTGACCCAAGTTGTGGAATTTTCTTTCACCATATATGCATGTGAAAGTTGGACATTGAACAATGAAGACTGAGGAAGAATCAATGTATTTGAATCACAGTGTTGATGAAACAGATTGAAAGTACCATGAGCTGTTAAAAGGACAAACTATTCTACGCTAGAAAAATGTATGACCAGAAGTGCTCTTTATAGGCAAGAATGGTGACACTGTGTCTTATATAATTTGAACATATTGTCAGGAAAAAACAGTCCCTGGCATAGGACATCCTGATTAGTAAAGTAGAGGTGAAGCAAAAATAGGAAGGCCCTCGAGGACATGAATTGACACAGTGGCTACAAAACTGGGCTCCAGCACAGGAACAATTGTAAGGACAGCACACGACTGGGCAGTGTTTCGTTCTGTTGTTATTGGAGTCCCTATGGGTCAGCTCTGACGTCAGTGTACTTAACAATATCAACCTAACTCTAGCCCCAATCTAAGAGCAGTTAGTTTTCGTGACAAGGCCTTGCTTGAGGCTTGTCCTCACGAAGAGCTCACTGAAGATAGGGGCGCTATAGCAAAATGTGGCACAGAGACTTCATAACGCCTGGCTGTCAAAAAGAACAACATCTGGGATCTTAAAGACTTATCTTAAAACAATCAACTATCCAAATGATACACCAATTGCGTCTACATGGAAGACACACAGTAGCTGTAACCCAGGAATTGTAAATAAGATTCAAATCCGAAGCAGGGAATGGTTTCAGACTTAAATTGCGAGCCTCTGTTTTGCAGACAGTTCTGGATAGCAATGGAAGATCAAATCCATTGGCAGGTTTCCCAGATGCATTAACCTTCGGTGAATCCCTTCTGACCATTGTCGAAGGACGTGAAGAGTCATGCTATCAGACAGAGAACATCGCAAAGTCAGTTATGGCAGGAATTACCGGGCTGAGCCCCGGTGGTGTAGTGGTTGTGCGCGGGACTGCGACCCACTGGGATGGAGGTTCAATTCCAGCAGCAGCTCCACAGGAGCAAAGACTGGGCCTCCTACTCCTACCACCAGAGGGCCGTGATGCCAAAAAAAAAAAAATAAAAACAAAACAAAAGAAAACAATTATGGCAGAAATAGGGTAAAATGTAATATCTTACCACTGGACCTTCCCTTTGGCTCATTTTAGAACTTTTTCAGTTTCTTAAACAATTAAAGAGGAAATATATATGGGATTAAGTCTCTGATTAAGCCCCTCTGACCTTTGGCCAAGTATGTGAACAGCTTTGCTCTCATGCAGAGTTATTGGGAAGTGCATTACAGCAGGTGCAGTTAGGTGAAAACACCATCTCACTTCATCTCCCTTTTAATCCACTATAAACTTGTTCTAGTTTTTAAAGTTTTCTAATTCTTTCTCTTTGAGTGAGGTTTTTCTCTGTGTTACTGTATTATTTCTGTTGGTGTTGTTTGTATGTCTTCTGTATATGAAATCCAAGATAGATCAATCTATAGAGACAGTCACTATATTAATAGTTTCTTGAGGGAGTATGATAGAGAGATATGAAATAAATGAGGATCAAATAACAATTAGTACAAGAAAAAAGATACTACTATAAAAATGGATCAAAAGGGAGGACAAGTAATGTGTTAAATTTTAAAGTAACTTATGCCCCCCCAAAAACAAAACAAAATTTTAAAGTAACTTCGCAACATGTGTACAAACGTGCTTCACACAGATGATGCATTGAATGTTATAAGAGCTGTAAGAGACCCAAATAAAAACATTGAAAACAATTTTAAATAACCACATTGGCGTTAATTCACTTTTCCAACGCACATATCTTGCAAATAAATGTATATTTGACTTTAACTACCATCCATAGCCTTCCAGTTCTCTCTTCTAAGCTTTGGATCACATAGACTGACCTGCTCTTTCCATGTAGTTATATATGACGATTTAAATGGCTGCTTGTTTTAATACAAACCTTTAAAATTCCAGGTGCTATTCTTTCTGATAGCCAGGCACCATCTGATTTTGGGGGGACTCTTTGCTATGGAAGCTTGGGGTGAATTTTTGAACAGTTAAAAATATTCTGTCTTAGCTTTTACCCATGCCATTTCTGTCTAATGTGTTCCTCTCAAATCTCACCAGCTTCTGACCTATAGTGATGACAGTCTCCATTGTGATGTCATCCAGTATTTCATGGATTTTTTTCTGGCTACAGTTTAAAGAGCACTTCAGGTTTGTGGTGTTAAGCTACTGCACTATCAAAATATGTGACCAAAGGACTACAGTATGACTTCAAGTTACTTTATTTCTATATCACTGCCTTAAATAGCAATGAGCAAGCCTTCTAAATTATGCCGTAAGATCTCTTGTCCAAGAAGCAATATATTCTGCAATCTCATAGAAAAAATTGTTAGAAGACCGTCCTTGCAGTTTTTGGGTCAGTGGGGATATCACTGTTATGAACCTAGGATTTACAGAACACTGGCAAAAATCCTGAGGTACGTCGACTTGGATGGGTTTGACATGCTCCTCACAGATTATATTGCATTTGTGGAAAAGTCAGGATACCGTTTTGAACTAAATTTTAATCTTGAATTTACTGAAATATGTGTGAATACTATTCTGTACTGGGTTTTCGCCAGAAAAGGTAATCCTGAATTTGTTGAATTGCTCCTGAAGAAGACAAAGGACTATGTTCAAGACAGAAGTTGTAACCTGGCACTAATATGGAGGTAATAATTTTTTTATGTTTTCACCAAAAAAGAATATTTTATCTTTAGGAAATTATACTATTATTTTCTAAAATGAATATGCACAGTAACTAGGAATTGACTTAACTATTCATTCCTTTGTTGACTCTTTCATTCCTTTATTATTTATTTTAGTGCTAAGATTCTATTCTACATAGTTCACATGTTAATGTGAGACAGCCTACATTATCTAACTAGATAAAATATTTTTATGTAACACTGTAATCTCTTTTTCAGAATACTTATTGCATATCATAGCATTTGTACAAATTGACTTTTACAGTGCAATTGAAAAGAAGTACACCTTTGAAAATTGAAGTCTGCAATAAAAGTATTCAACAGAAAATTTCTCATAGATCTATTAAAGATAATCCTTCTCTATTTACATGCTAAATATTGAGGATTTCAGCTACAAATTCTTCATCAAAATAAAGAGTCGAGTGCCACATTCTATCTGGTACAAAGTAAAATTTTCACATAGTCTGAACATATCAGTGTAGTTAATGAATACTGCTGGAGATCTTATGAAAATAAATCTCTAATATGACCTCTTTGCTGAGTCCATAATTATGATTCTAAAGTTACCTAATGTGCACTAACTCCAATATATGCTATGGTTATAGGTATTAGTCTAATTTGAACAGATTTTCATTTGTTCATTCAACAAAATACTTTCTGAACACCTTACTATATACTAGGCACTGTATTTGGTACAATACTGGACTCTATACTTGATGTAAAAAAGACAGGAAAAATAAGTTCAAGATGAAACCCATTTAAATCCTGCCTGAAGCCAAGCTGCTTTCTTGGGAGAGTGGGTTTCCTAAATGGTCACCCGCCTACATGAGCTGTTTCTGAAAATGCTCACAATTAACCCCCCAAACTGCACTTTTTTGCATATTTTAAAAATATCACTGTACACATATTTTTATTGTAGCCGAAATCATCCATTTTGAACTCTGTGTCATGAGCGCAACTGAGTAATACCATAAAATCACCCTGGCAGAGAAAAGTAGAGCTAAACAGAGAAAAAAAACTAAAATAATTTTAAAAGGAAGGATTGAGAAAAGAAAACATCAGCCACAAAGAACCTCACTGTCCCCCAACATATAGAGTGTCAACAACTGTCTTATGTAGCATGCCACCAGCGGCTCCTTTACAATACTTAGCTATCCCTGTAAGACAGAAATGTCTGCATGGAAGTTAATAATTGTTCATTCAGATGCATTTAGAAAGTGAAACTCATTATCAATCAGTTCTACCTTTCAAAACATTTTTTTCAACTTTCAAATCATAGTAAGTGCTTCATTGTTGTGGAGATACAATAGCACAACAATTGCCAGGATCCTTGGATTTCTCTCTGAAAGTCATCTCATATTAACATTCCCCTAAAAACGCTGTATTCCAGTCACATGGACCTTTCTGTTTCTGGAATGTCTCCAAGCTCCTTCCTGACTTAGAGAGTTTTTTTGTTTTGTTTTGTTTAAATCATTTTATTGGGGATCATACAACTCTTATCACGATCAATACATACATCAATTTGTGTGTGTGTGCGTGTGTGGCATCACTGCCCTGGTGGGAGTATGAAGGCCAGTCTTGCTACTGAATCGCTGCTGATGGATTTGAACCGTCAACTCTGTGGGCTGCAGCCCCACACACAACCACTGTGCCCCCGGGGCTCAGCCCCACATACATCAATTGTATGCAGACCACATTTGTACATTTGTTTCCATAATCATTCTCAAAACATCCTCCTCCTATTTAGGTCCTTGTTATCAACTGCCCATATTTCCCCTCCCTCTCCACTCTCCCTCCCTCATGAACCCTTAATAATTTACAATTTTTCATTGTTTTGCCATACTGTACACTGTCCAATGTGTCCCTTCACCGACATCTCTATTGCCTGCACCCCAGGGAGGAGGTTGTATGTAGATCCTTGCAATTGCTTCCCCCTTTCTACTCCACCTTCCCTCCACCCTCCCAGTATCACCACTCTCACCAGTGGTCCTGAAGGGATCATCTGCCCTGAATTACCCCTGTTTCCGGCTCCAGTTTATATCCCCTGGTCTAGCCATATTTGTAAGGTAGAAATGGAATCACGATAGTGAAGCATTTAAGAAGAGAAAAGTTTCATTTTTCATTGTCGCTACCCTGTATATTAACTGGCTTATCTATTCCCTGCAATCTTTGTGTAAGGAGATGTTGCTTCACTTACCAATGGGCTTTGGGTCCCTAATCTGTACTCCCTCTCATCTATAATGTCATAATTTTTTAGTTCTTTGATGCCTAATTCCTGATCCCTTCAACACCTCATCGTCACATAGGCTGGTGTGTTCCTTCCATGTGGGCTTGTTATTTCTGAGCTAGATGACCGCTTGTTTACTTTCAAGCCTTTAAGAGAACAGACACTGTATCTTTTGATAGCAGGGCACCATCAGCTTACCTCATCACATTTGCTTATGCAAACTTTTGTTGTCAGTGATCATATCTGAAAGGTTGGCATGCAATGCTAAGATTTTTAGTTTTTTGATGCCTGATAACTGATCTCTTCAACACCTTGTGGTCACACAGGCTGGTGTGCTTCTTCCATGTGGGCTTTGTTGCTTCTGAGCTAGATGGCCACTTGTTTACTTTCAAGAGTTTTTATAAGAACCATTCCCTCTGCCTGAAGTATATCTTGATTTAGGTAGTTTGTGACTATCAACTGCATCACAATATCAATGTTAATTTCTTCAGAGAGGTCTTCTCTAGCCACCCAGTCTAAAGTTACATAGTCATCACAACACTCATCACAATTTATTTCTTTGATGCTCGCTTTTTAATTAATTTGTTCATTAATTCCATCAGAAAATAATCTCTGTGACAGCAAAAATCTTGATTATTTTTTCACCATTAGATTCTTAGTGCCTAGAATTACATAGTTTGTGCTTAATCTTTATTTTATTAAGTGAAGAAGCAAATTCTCTACAACTTTTTTTAGGTATTAAGGGCTTGTGGAAAGTTTGTGGAAATTTTAATTACCCTTTCAATCCTTTTTTCCACAAACTTTCAGGAGTTTCTTATACTTTTTCTCAAAGGGAGCTGAAATCTGTGTCCAGATCTCCAACTCTGTTCCTTTAAGCTGCAGAGAACAAAGTGTGGTTGTCTGTTCTACATGGACTCCCATAGGAAACACTTGGTTTCATCTTGTCCTTTATTCCTATGGTACCATTAGCCTTTGATCACTCTCACCACACAAAATCCAGTTTGACTATTTCCTGTTAGTGTTTTTGTTAGCTGTCAGCCCCACATAAACCCCATGCACAAAGGGATCCGATGTCTATGATCCATGGGGTTTTTTCTTGCCAGTCTTTCTTCCTAGTCTATTTTAGTCTGCAAGCTCTGACGTCCATCATCAGAGCGATACATAAGCCTCTTGACAGCAGGTGGTGGCTGCACATAAAGTGCAGTGGCTTGGAATCCAACCTATGATTAAAAGTAGGAAAAGTAGTCGACACTGTAGAAAGATGCCAGGGAGATGTCAGGTCCAGAATCTCTGACTACAAGTGGAAAGATGATTAAAAGAGTTGTTTGAAGCTGAATCTGCCAAGCAAGCTTACTAGTTTTCAATATCAACTTTTTGGGGAGCAAGAGCTGAAGAGCTACCTCTTCTCTAAAGACACACCACCACGAACCCTGTACAATATCTAGCCTCAGACATCTTCAGTAGCTTTCCACAGTCTATCAAGCAAAGTCGAACCTCCTCAACTTGCACTCAAAAACCCTTAACAATTTGGTTTCTCCCTGTCTTTGTTCTCATGTATCTTATACTTGTGATAGGGTAAGTTTATAGAAAATCAAGAATCAGTTTCAGGCAGGTCTTTATTTAAATATTGATTTCACTGGTTATATGACTTTAGCAAATTACTTACTAATTTTTCTGGGAATTAAAATTCTCATTTTTATAATAAAGAGCAAATAAATTACAGGGTTTTCATCAAAATTGAACAAGATAATATGTGCTAATGTCCAGCTATGGCTATTGTTAATTTCTGTCAGTTCAGACTCATAACAACTCTTATCATTATACACCAAAACAAAACCCTGCCTGGTGCTGTGTTGACCTGACAATAGTTGGTATGTTTTAGTCCTTTGTTTCAGCCATTGTGTCATTCCATCTCACTGAGGAGTTCCCAGAAGACTGTTAAAAACCAGCTTCTGTGCTCACTTCAGCAGCACAGATACTAAAAACCTCTTTCTAAATAATCTAAATTTAATTATATGTTGTCCTTGAAATGACATTGTCTTGTGTCTAACTTCTATAGCCATCTTTCAGGAATCACTGCTATGCCTTCTAGATAGCAATTCTCTTTTCCCAGACTATCACAGTGTTGTTATTCACTGAAAATTTGTATCACTATCTTGCTTCACTTTTCAAAACATGCAAATTTTTTTTCTTTCATTGCATTTGGTAGAGAAAATGGGAACACTTTTTTCTTCAGTGACTCTGTAACTCATTATGGACTTTCTATAAAACAAGAGAGTAAGTTAAAAAAAAAAACAGTGGCATTGGTACTGAACACAGAAGTGCTGTTAGAACTGCAAGGCAAAGGTCACTTAAATTTTCAAGAAATTTTATTTATTGACAGAGCCTTGTTCTCTTCTGAGAACTACAAACAAAACCAGTCCTCAAAAGTGTGTAAGAATTCTAAAATATCTAAAGGGTTTCAGAGTGTCAGAAAAGCAATGCATGTCGTAGTTATATGCTTCATCTTCATTGCTATTATTTTTGGAAGTCGGTGAGTTGTTCCTGACTCCTAATCTCTTTATATGGAGCGGTACAAAGCACTTCCTGGTCCTGTGTTATCCTCACAGTCATCGCTTTATTTAAGTCCATTGTAGCAGCCACTGTCACAATCCGTTTGGGGGTACACTCTTCCGTATGTCTAATCCTCTACTTTATGAAGCAGAATGTCCTTCTCCAGAAACTGGTCCCGCCATATAACATGTCCAACGTACTAAAGCATCTTCCAAAAGTTCATGGAAAATGTGCATGGAGTTCAAAAAATATTTGTATCAAAATAAAATTGCACAAGGTTGTTACAACGTGTCTGAACAGGCTTTAAGTTGATGCATAAAGGAGAATAAGACAACAGTTCTAAAAGTGTTCCTGGGGCTGAGGCGCGGTGGCGTAAGTGGTTGAGTGCGGAACTGCAGCCCGTGGGCTTGGCAGTTCAAATCCAGTGGCAGCTCTCAGGAGCAGCACTGGGTAGCTTCCACGACCACCAGAGGCAGTGATGCCCACAAATAAGTAAATAAATAAATACCTCCCCCCCCCCAAAAAAAAAGAAGCTAAAAGTGTTCCTGTCAGAGCACCATCAATTGCGATAAAATTGAGGCAGGAATAACGCTCAAATTTATGATAAAAACTTGGGTGTCAAAATGTTGAACTCAGACTGAGTCCCGGTGGCAGCCACCGGTTGTGTGCAGGATTGCAGCCCAAAGGGCTGATGGTTCAAATCCAGCAGCAGCTCTCCAAGAGCAAAGCTGGGCTTCCTACTCCCACCAAGGCAGTGATGCCACACATAAAATGTTGAAATCATTGAGGCTTTATGCACTTATGGGGGCCATGTTCCTAAGAAGTCAGCAGTTCATAAATGGATGGATAACTTACTTGAAAGAGAGAAGAGACAATTTTATAGAGAAACCCACTGTAGCAGATTATCAATATCAAATTCTGAAGAAAGGACTCATCTTGGTCTTGCACTAATTGAAGAGGATCAATGGTTAAGAGAAGAACACTATCCAACACAGTAGCAACTGCAACTGTTCAGCTTACACAATTCTGACTGATAAATTAAAGTTGAGCAAACTTTTTGCTCAAGGGGTGTCCTACTGTTGCTCCCAGATCCACTGCACAAAAAATAGAGTTTTCAGTGAAAAATGTAAACATGTGGGACCAAGACTCTAAATCAATTTTCTAAAGATTGTAAAGAGGAAACATGACTTCACCAAAATGATCCTGAAGCCAAAGAACTAACAAAGCTATGACAGTCAAGATGTGGAAGTGGCCCAGTCAAAGCAAACATAAATGTATCAAGAACAAAAGTCACCGCAACAGTTTGGGAGAGATGCCAAAGGCATTTTGCTTGTTAACTTGCTAGAGAGCCAAAGAAAAATAAGATCTGCTTACCATGGAAGTGTTTTGAGAAAGTTAGTCATAACATTAGTAGAAAAATCCTAGGAAAGTCCTTCTCTACCACAACAATGCTCTTACTCATTCTTCTCCTCAGACAAGGGCAATTTGGCTAGAGTTTCATTGAAAACTTATTAGGCCTCACCTTACAGTCTTGATTTGGCTCCTAAGACATTTTTTTGTTTCATAATCTTTAAAAATATATTTAAAAGGCACTCATTTTTCTACACGTAAATATTTCACTGATAGGGTTAAGCTCTCAGGACTCCATTCTTTAGGAATGGACTACATGGTTGGAAAGTACCTTGACATTGCTGGAAAAATAAAGTGCTTTGAAATCTATCTTTTCAAAACTTTTTGAAGTCCCCTTGCACGGGAAAGGAAATCTTGCCATTCTCACTTCTGAGCATTATAGCTGTACTTATCTGAGGCAGATTTATTCATTATCCTGTCAACCACACTATACTCTTCTTCACACTAAAGTTATTTTCATTGTAGGTCCTGTCAAATTAATTGACTAGCAGATAATCTAGACTTTTTAAACTAACAATTATCGAACATCTACTAAATGCCAAGTACCGCTAAAGTTCTAAAGGAGTGACAATAAAATGTCCCTTTGCAGATTACGTTTATACCATCCACTCTAAATTTAGGAGCTGGGATTGGCCTCAAATCCTCTCGCTTCACAAAATTTTGTCCTTCACAGATAATCATCTGTTCCTGAGAATTTAATATTCCTCTGGAGAAAAAGACAGCACCTATCATTGCCTGCTTGGTTTTTCTGCATAGATCTATCACAGACACCTCAGAGAAGTTTAAATATAGTCCCACCTATCTCGATTATGGGTCTGTGTTTCAGCTTCTCTACTCCCCTCCAGGTCTGATAACTTTTAAGTACTACCTGCATTGCTGACTGTTCTTTCTTTCTTTCCTTTTTTAACCTCCCTACAGCTCTCTTTTCCAAAGAACAGATTTATACATCTGACCACCATTTATACATCTGAGTCCATGACCTCACCTGAATGTAGTAAGAGAACTCTCAAGCTCAACATGAATTCCTTTGTCTCCTTCTAAAACCTATCCTACCTAGCATCCCTCTTCCTGTTTACAAGGCCGTAAACTTTTGGATGCAGATAACCTCTTCAGCAAGGTTCTCTTCTACCGTCCTACTTAAAATTGGAAAATGCTCCCATCCTTAACATTACTATGCTTTTTATGTGGCTCTATATTTTTAAACAGTACAGATAATTTTCCAATACATTATCAAATTGGCTTAGTTTCTGTGCTGATTATGTGTTGATATTCTTCACAATATGAACAAGATAGTACAAGAATATGAACACGATAACAATGTTCTTGTTTGATTTATTGTTGTATCCCAAGTACCTAACTTGGTGACATCCAGTACACATTCTAACAAATATTTGTTGAGTTATTGGATGAACAGTAGTTGATGTTCAAGGAAGTCAATTGCACTGACATCGAAAAGAAAAATAACATCAAGATTAACAGCTAGAAACCAAATGGAAAAGAACATAGACATTTTATAAATAATCATTATAAATGGACTCATTTTCTGCATGTCTATATGGAACTATTATGCCCTGTTTCCAGAAGCATATAAGACAGGTTCTCAGAGGGTTCTGTTCATTAACCTCACATTTAAAAAGTGATTCTCGCCTCACTCCATCCATATAAGTACTGTTATAATTAACTGTCAGTAGAGATTAAGCAAATTTTGGCTTACAGTAGCATGCTCTTTAAACATGAGGATTAATCATGTCATTTGAGTACAGATTAGACTTTCAAATCTCATTTTAAAGCTATTTCAGTTTTATTTATGTTCTGAGCATCATTTTACAAAATAGCTTTTAAAAGTATTGCCAGCCTTAACATCTTGTAATCAACTAATATTTCAAGATCTTAACAATGACCACTTGTAGACTATTTTATCCTTTAGCTCCCCTTAATTCCTATACTTATAGGACTGTTAGGCCAAATATCTTTTTAAGAGATAGCATGATTAACAAATCAGATTATATTTTGAAAATTTTAAATGATTTCACAAAACTGAAAATCTTCTTAAGTTTAGAAATCACAGAATAAATGTCAAACTATATCAGCACATTACTGTTAATTTAAAATGATAGTAAAAACTTCAATGAATAAAATATTTTAATCTTCACTAAGTGGAAAGTACTTGAAGATAGAGTAGTGAACTAAACAGATAAAAAAAATCCCTGTCTTTGTGGGAAGAACGATGAAAAAAATTAAAGATTATAAAATGTCACGAGAAAAATGGATCAGAGTCAAAAAAAATCACAAAAGAGTAAAGGATCTTATAAGTTGCAGAGGATCTGATTATAAGTGAGAAAACTTGCCCAGAATTGGAAAGAAATGAGAAGAAAATATTACAAGTAAAGATATATGAAATATTCAGATACAGTGGGATTTTGGAAAGTAAATACTAATAAACAGGATAGAAGATGAAGAAGTAGTAGTTTAAAAGTTCCATTTTGGAGGTGTAAAAGGGGCTTGTGAAAAATATGGGAGTCCTAAGCACTTTCCCAGGCCTTTCTCAGGTTGTGGAGCCAGGACTTGGTAGCTGGTGCTGAGAGAAAAACCTTTGACTGCATCCTTGCCATGGGTCTGTGCCAGTGGTAGCTGTCAATCAATGGGACAAAGAGAAAAAAAAGAAGAAAAAAATAAAAGAAACATATGAGAGTCCAGGGTAATATTGTTCTGGAAGTGTCTCCATCAAAGAGGTATATGAATATACTATCACTGGCAGTTATATATTTTTTGAATTTTAGCTTTATTTAATATGCACTACAACATACCCTTTTTTAAAAATTCACAATATTATAGGTATACCAAGGTGCAGTGAAGCCAAAATGAATTAGGTGTCTCATCATTTTGAAACTGTTTTGGGAAGGCTGCTGATGAGGAAGCCAATGGCAAGTAGGTCTTTAAGCACTTGCACTCCACTTCAAAGAGACCACGTCTCACTTTTTAAAAAGTCCCAAAACAGGTCTCTAAACACAAAATATTCATTGTACATAGTTAGTTCATCCCATTCATCTGTCATACTGTGGTGGCTTTCATGTTGTTATGATACTGACAGCTATGCCACCAGTATTTCAAATAACAGCAGGGTCACCTATAGTGAATAGGTTTTGACAGACTTAGACATTAAAACTAGACTATGGACGAAGAATAGACTGTCCGCTTCTGAGGGCTAAGTTAACGGAACTCATAAATAGCAACAGAGCACTTTCTGATATAGTGCTGGAAGCTGAGCCAGTCAGGATGGAAGCCACTCAAAAAAATGACTGGAAAGAACAGCCTTTTCGAAGGAGAGCCAACCTCAATGATGTGGATGAAGCAAAGCTTTCAGGACCTACATCTACTGATGGAGCACAACTCAACATGAGAAGAAACAGTTGCAAATACCCATTAATAATCAGCAAGAAATGTATGCAGGAGGAGTTTAGGATAAGTAGAAGTCATCAAAACTGAAATGGAACACAAAAATCAGTATCTTGGGACTTAGTGAATGGAAACGGACTAGAGACTCTTGTCATTTGCTATACTGGCAATGACCAATTCAAAAGGAGTGGCATCATATTCATTATCAAAAGAGCATTTTTAGTTCTATCTTTCAGTTTGGTATTGATCAAGCATTCAGTTGAGAGGCATTGATAATATTAGTGGTTGATATTGAGAGCTAAAAAGACTGGCCCTTGGGAAATATGACCTTGGTGATGGAAATGAAGATGGATATTACATGACAAAAACTTTCAGGACCAACAAGCAGCCATCTAAGTAAAATGGCAACTAAATCCACATGGAAGAAGCACACCAACATCACTCACAATAGGATTATAAGTTATCTATCTGAAGTCAAAGGAGGGAATAATATGAAAGCCTAAATTGTGAGAGTCTGGTCTGTAGAAGGCTAGAGAGGACAGTGGTAGCCCTGGGAACTTATGGGAACTACATCGGAAACAAGCCTATGGTGATTTCCCATTATCCACACTAGAAGGATGGCAGGAAAGTGGTTACCAAGACTACAAAGAGTTGTTACTGATAGGTGCTATCCAATCAGCTCTGACCCACAGCAGCCCCACCCCCAATAGAACAAATCACTGCAAAGGCCCGTGTCATTCTCACAATTGCTCCTATGCTTGAGTCCATTGATGCAGCCACTGGGTCGATTCATCTCATTGAGGGCCTTCTTCTTTTTCTCAGTCCTTCCACTTGACCACACATGATGTCGTCCTCCAGATCTGGTCTCTTCTGACACTGTAGACAAAGTAGGTAAGATAAAGTCTTGCCATCCTTGCCTCTAAGAAGCACTTCTGGTCTTAATTCTTCCCACACAGAGCAATGCCCTCTCAGCAATCCATAGTGTCTTCAGTATTCTTCTCTAGCACCACAGTTCAAATGTACCAATTTTTCTCCAGGCTTCCTTAATCAAGGTCCAAGTTGAACATGTATAAGCATATGATGCAATGGGGAACATTATGGTTTGGGTCAGGTGCATCTTAGTCCTTCATTTAATCTCCTCGCTGTCCAGTACCTTACAGAGATCTTGTGCACCACATTCAGGATCTCTTGACTGCTGCTTCCATTCTCAACAACTTCAAACGTTTCTCCCCTCTTCAGAACGTCACCTATTGGTGCAGTTGTGAGGATTTGAGTCTTCCCTGCATTGAGCAATAATCCACATTGAATGCTAGACTCCAGGATCTTCATCAGCACGTGCTTCGATTTCTTCTCACTTCAGCAAACAAGGTTGTGTCATCTACACAGCACAGGTTGTTAATGAGCATCGTCCAATTCGGATGCTGCATTCTTCATATAATCCACATTTTCTAATGATCTGCTCAGCATATAGATTCAATTAATGTGGTGAGAACATATAACTCCGAATCACATCTTTCCTGACTTTAAGCCATGCACTATGCCCTTGTTGTTTGCACAACTGCCTCCTGATCTATGTACAAAGTCCCAAAGAGTACAGTGAAGTGTTCTAGAATTCTCATTCTTCTCAAGGTTACCATCCACTGTTTATTATTGTCCACACGGTCTCATGTCTGCATAGTTAATGAAACACAAGTAACATCTCTCTGGTATTCTCTGTCAAGATTCATCTGACAGTATCAATGATATCCCTTGATCCACATTTTCTTCTGAATTCGGCCTGAACTTCTGCCAGTTCCCCCCACTTGTCTGTCACTTCATTGTGCTGTGATGATCTGTGTGTTTCTGTGATGCTGGATGCTATGCCACTGATATTTCAATAGCCGTATAGGTTAACAAAAGTGAACAGTCTTCAGCTGAGCTTTGAGACTAAGAACAGACAAAAAAAGACTTAGCTCCACACTTCAGAGGAAGAAGTCCCACAAAACTTTATGCATAACTTTGAAGCATTTTCAAATGTAAATAGTAACCTTGTGTGCTATTTTTAAAAAAAGAGTATTTGCCATAAACAATTCGTTGATTTAGCAAAATTCTATCATACCATCTACCACTTCATTTCTATCACCAAGTCTATATTTCTACTATTCTTTCCTCTGTATTTCCAACTTGCAGTCCAATCACCAATACCTATCAATGTATCTTGATTGCATGTTTGATCAACTTCTGAAGAAAGCCTTTGGTAGAATTCTTCAATCTCTTTATCACTAACTTTTGTGGTTGTTGCATAAATTGCTTCTTCAGACAATAATATTCTTGAGTATTACAGTTGAATTGATTGGATTACCTTGAAGGTGGATATATTCCTGTATTTCATGATGAATTTAGCAAGATCCTTTCTGACAATGAATGTCACACTATTAATTTTGATTGTGTTATCCCAGGCATATTAACCCATATGATTTTCTAATTCAAAATAGTCAATACCAGTCCATTTCAGTTCAATAATACCTAGGATACCACCTTTATGTTTGCTATTTCATTTTTTACCACTTGCAATTTTCCTAAATTCATACTTTATAAATTCCAAGTTCTAAGTGTTAGAAGATTCTTACAGCTGTTTCTCCTTACCTTGAGTCAGTCACACCCCATCAGCAAATGAAGATCTTGAAAGCTCCACTCTCATAGTTTTTACATGTTGAATTGTCATCATGGACAACAGCATTCTAATAAACCAACTCCACTTCAGTCACATTTCAAGTGCTCTCTTGAATCTGAGAGTGGGGGGGGGGGGGGGGGGGGGGGGGGTGGCAGTGGACCCATCTTTGTTTAGGCTTTCAGTATTTGACAATGTTTCAAAGCTATGCATAATTTGTTTAGGGGCTTTTTTTTTTGGAAGTTTATATTATTTTTTTTCAATCATTTTATTAGGGGTTCATACATCGTTTTTCACAATATATAAATAAGCATACTCGTCAAGCACCCTCACATGTCCACTTCTATTATTGTTCTCCAATCATCCACCTTTTTCCCTTTAGCCCCTAGTATCGGCTTATCCATTCCTTCCCCTCTTCCCCTGGTCTCTCCTCCCCTCCAACCGTCAATAGTTTATACATTGTTATTGTTTTGTCATATCGTACACTGCCCGACCTCTCCCCCAACCCACTCCTTTGATGCCCATCCTTCAAATAAGAGCTTGTGTATATATCCTTGCTGTTGGTTCCGTCTCTCTACCCACCTTCCCTCCACCCTTCCAGTATCTCCACTCTAACCATTGGCCCGAAGGGGCCCATCCATCC